>SNQN01001498.1:82209-94063 GCA_008642245.1 Bassia scoparia
CCTCCTAACCCTCTCTCACCATCATCAATTTACACACCGTCACCCACCCACCACACCGTAAAGCCCACCCGTTCTTCTCTCCCTCACTTCTCTCCCAGCCTCGCTTCCTCCATTTACCACGAATGCGATCTCACACAAACTTCTTTCCAAAACAATTGTAACAACCAGGGTATCCGTATGTGATCACAACGTCAGTGGCATGACGCCCACAATGCGCACACAAAATGCATCAGCTGCTGTAGATGATGTGCGCAATCCTTGAAGTTCATCATTTGCGATGATCGTCTTCACAATTTTTGTTTGTCTTTACAGCTCCTTGGTTTCGCGATCGGAGACCGATGTGCTGAATTTTTATTAGCAATAAATCATGTCAGGCAGCTCTTGCTGGACATAGTTTGCTGTGGTTCGCAAGGGAGTGGTTCGCTAATATTTATGTTCTTCTCTGCAATGTTATCTGATACTTGACTAGATGTTTCGTACCTCGATAAGCTAGTTGTCACATTTGCGTTGAAATGCTCAGTAGCGTTGTGCGGCCTGACCTTTTGTGGTATAGGATCGAATGGAACTCGAATAGCTCAATAGTGTGTAGATCTAGCGTTGCCACCGTTGTCCTAGGTTAAATCTTTCCATATTTATTCAATGCCCCATGGAAAATATGGCCCAAGGGATAGTGAAATATAGCAGATGGATAGTACGCTCTGCACGTTTGCATTTTTGCACGTGTCACACTTCTAATGTCAGTGACATCCTTTTCCATATCCAATACAACGAGGGCATAATTTATTATTGAAACATGTTTTCCTATATGCGTAGCCACACACACGCCAGAGCACGTCCTATCCATGATCACTTTTGCTCTTCTCGAGGCAGATGCTGGACTACGATTGCTTAGTCGTTCGTCCGTGTGGGATGTTCGCGACCCTGTGATACCTTTTTTGCCGTTAGGGGTTGCAATCCCCGGCATGTCTAGTGCTAGCGAGGAGTATAGTGAGTTCGCATGCCGAATGCGACCTTTGATAGGTGCGTTTGTGCTTCTCTCAATGATGCTCCTGCTGCGTGACTTTATCTATAGGGATGGCCAGTGTATCTAGGTTTGTTTGAGTAAACTGGTCTATGATATATGGATTGTCGATAGCTCCTAGGAGCTAGGTCGATGTCGCGTGTCTCACTGGAAGCCGAAGATATCGTCGGTTCTCATCCCCTAGCATTGATGAGCGGGGTTTCGCCCTTTCTATTGACTAATGCATATGGTTATACTGGGATGTTGATCCAAGCACTTAGCCAAAGCGTCTGCAATGGTTGTCTCGCGAGTGAACTCACCTTTGAATGTCGGGCATTGTCATCTGATGGCTGATTAAATGCAACTCTCACGTATACACATCTGATAGCATCAACATCCTCTACGGTTAGATTCTCTAGATCTGATGAATTTGGGACAATTGAAACCCTCTAAATGCAAATAAATGATTATAATAAATTTACCTATCAAAAGTAAAAGTGAAATAAAAAATAATATAAAACACTCAGCCTCACAACTCCACCAACTCTACCTAAATCTAYCTCTAGAGGATCCTCATACGAAACSTAATTATTGGATGTCAAAGTTTTAAATACATCCAGTGCACACTAAGTCATTGTACACCAAAAGGTCACTATATATGTTATTTACTAATCATTATACCAAGTATAAAAATAAATGGTCATTATAGGTAAAAAAAAATGTGACCATTATGCAATAAAGGTTATTATGTCAATGTAAAAGAGCACAATAATGAAGAAGAGTTTGGAGCAGTGATTTCAATCTCATCTTTGATCCTAGTGGTCAGAGATTCCTCATATCTCTCTCTCAATACAAAATATACCCCATTCTTGTGACTTATTCGCATAAAAAATATAAAATTAAAGAGCACAATAATATTATTATACGTCAAATGCATTCAAAAATTTCGAACATGAAATTACCAGAGTATATTTGATTGGTGTTAGAAAAATTTATACTTCAAAGAGATGAAAAAACAAAGGTAAAAATATTTATTAATTGAGTGTAATTTATTTTTTTTCTCAAAGGTAAAACTTGTTTAGATCAATTATCATTCTCAAATAACAAGTTTGATCCTATGCTACATCCACAATTTTTATTTATTTTTTTACAAGCATGTTCTCAAAATTGAGACTACACGAGATACAAATCAAATTGTGAGACCAAATACTATATAGTACTTGATACTTTCTTTGTCTTTTTACTTAGTAGTCTTTTTTTTCCGTTAAGAGAGCCATAAGAGTAGGGATGGAAATCGATCTCAGGACCTCCTAAATTTAGGAGGYAAATCTTAACCACTTGAGTTATCCTCCACACTCACTTGTTAGACTTTTTAATAATGGAAGTGTATAATTACTTCGTACAATTCTATTTTGGCAATAAACTCTCTTTATTCCTCTTCCTATCACACGAGTCTCTTTTTTTTTCTCGATGTAACACAAGTCTTTCGTTTCTTTCCTTACATTTTTTTTCCTCTCCAATTAAGTGTAGCGGCTAATTAAACGGAAACATAATGTTAACGTATCCTATGATACCTAAACACCGATTAGATGTCTATTCGAAAACAAGTGTTCAAATATTCGATTCGGTCATTTCTTATAAAAAAAAGTCAAAATTTTTTAGTTAAAAAAGAAATATACAAGTGTCGTGCCTGACAATACAACACGGTACAACACACGAATAACACGATTTGTGGATTTTTGAGGGAGATAAGGTGTCGAAGTAACATAGAACGTACCGTAGACTGCATAGAGTATTGGACTATGAATAGTTTGTACGGCGTATACACAGATGAGCGGACCTAACGACGTGTAACCTTATCCAGTTAAGATGAATGAGAGAAGGTGGAAATCTGAGCATAAGATTACGGCGGCCAACAAATCCCCAAATCACGCCACCAATCACTCAGTCCTGAGAACAACTACTACTCGTTTTTATGGGTTTCTTTTCCTTGCGCATACCACAGCTTGACGCCTCTCCAATCTCCATTATTATTTAACTTATTTTAATAATAATTGTAATTATTGTGATTGATTAGTTTAATCTTATTAATCAATCAATTAATTATGTGAGCCTGTTTGGTTTGATGTAGAAAAGAATCCCTGTTAGAATTTAAAAAATGCAAACCCCAAAAGAGAACCAGAACATACTTAACCGGGTCCACTTAAGAGTACCGTACGAGGAACATAACCCAGAACAGATACGTTTCTCGAATTGGCTGCTCCTCAATCTTCTGGCAGTCAGGGCCAGTTCTTCACTCTTTCCTAAATCCACCACTCTCCTATTCTCTCTCTTTCTCACTCTCTCACTTCACCGTCTTATGATTAGTTTAATCTTAATCATGCTACCTATAACATATTTATTGTTGTAATTTGTAAAGTTTGAACTCGGTTATTGTTATTGTACCACATACTGAGTATGTAAATATATAGATGTTTAAACAAACACGAGTAAAAATACATGTATGTATGCATTTGTATACACAGTTGTGAGCGGGTGATTTATTATGATCCTATCACAATTTGGGAATGTGACAACTAATTGCAAATCGACGCCAATAATCTTTCATGCAAAGTATGATTTGGGATGTTTTCAAAGTTGATATAATATTAAAGGTTTATATATAATTTAGCTTAGCTTATTTGTGTAAAGCATGTCTTCCCTCACGAAGAGGATGTAGGGTCGACACCTTAGAAAGTTAAGATCCCGTTTAGAACTTTAGGTGTTTCAAAAAATAAAGCACATACTCCAGATTAWTCATAAATTTAAAATCACTGTAATTAATTTTAATCTACTCTATATAAATTAGGTTAGTACATTGAAATATCAAATGAACTGACCTGCATGAAAACAACCTACTTTAATTTTCTAAGATAACTTTGGCACAAATCTAAATATTAAAACAACCAACACAATGTTCATGACACGATACAGAAGAAATTCACACAAGATACTATGTAATTAGGAATTTATAGTAATATATATACAGAAGCACAAGTATGTATATTAGCATTATATACACATAATGGTGAATTCTGAATGGTTAAAAAAACTTCATTCATACAATACTAGCTCATCAGCTAAAAAATCCCCTCAATGCAATTAGTACTACTAGCTAGTTAATTAATATCATTTTTTTTTTCTCCCTCACAATATATATACGGAGTACTACATATACAAATATTTAATGAAATCCACAAGTGATAGATAATTAATTAATTAATTAATTAATGGAGAACAAATCCATGATATCCACCATACCTTACCTTTAGGGTACCTCCATTATTACCAAGGCACCATTGGCAGCAGGAGCACCATCCGTGTTAACTAATGCCGCGGTAGCTTTCATGAGCAGGTTAACAGAGCAACTAGTTTGATGAGGAAGGAAGTAGACTAGTAAGTAGTAGTGAGGCTCACACTTGATTCTTGCTGAGCTAACGCCGAAGAAAGCCGGTTGATGTCCGATGAGGCCGGGCTGAAAGCGAGCTGAGGGTTGGTTATGAAGCTTTGATCAGGATCATGAAGGTTGAATGTGGCGGAGGCGGGCTACGTAGCAGGAGAAGTATTATTATTATGTTGCTAATAATAACTAGTGGTAGTTGTTTGTGTAGGATTAGGGAGGGAGGAACTATTAGCTGAAAATGGGGGTTGATGGAGTGGAGGTATCTTTGGGCGAACGGGCGTAAAAGATAGCTAGGGGTAGCACGGAGGGGTTCGAATGACCCTGGCCGAACCCAACCCCAAGCCCCAGCCCGTTAAAGAGATCGAACCGAGCACGAGTGGAGACCCGTGAGGGGAGGTGCGGATGCCGGTGAACTCCTGGACCATCTGCCTGAAATTTGAGGTGTCGGTAGGAGGACAGTGGTGGGTGCTCCCTTGAGCCTGATCTCTTCTTGGGGTTCGGCCCGACCGGTATTATTATTATTACTACTAGTAATTGTCCCGGACGAGCCACAGGCGAGGCGGTGGAGGTTGTTGTGGGTTGTTGGTGAGGGTGTAACACAAACCAACACAACACCAAAGTGCAATTGCATCATCAGTAGGCATATGAGGTGCCTAATTGACGGGAGCAAACTTGTTGGGCACACAATGTCGAACTGATTACCATCATTGCTATGGCTATTATTATTGTTCTGGAGCATCATTATTGTGATGGTAACATAAAGTTAGGACACTGATCAAGTGAAGCAGTTGGATGATCAAAATAGTTAGAAACTAGTTGATGATTATGATGTGGAAATGAAGATGAACCGTTGCTAAAAGGTAAAGTTGTAAGGAGAAGCTGCAGCACCACCACACCCAATTGTCGAGGTTGAAGGCGACATAGGGTTGAAAAATCGGTTCCGCCGCCGCGGGACTCGTATTCCTGATCATCTCCGCACCACCGCCTCCCGCCGCCGCCAGTGCTGGATGACTGCATACTCCACCACTGTTTTCCTGAATCCATGTCACCTGAAAACATATCACATAACATTTATTTATCCTCGTTTATCATCAACCACATCACCAACAACAATTTAACAAAGATGAAAGTCGTTGACTCAGCACTAAAAACAAGAATCAAGAAGAAAAAGAAAGAAACGGAAGAAGGTGGTAGTAAAATAGAGGAGAGAGAAAGTAGAGCCATGGACATACCCTGAAAGGTCTTATATCGAAAGATCTGCAAAAGACGATCTGGGGTGATCGAAAAAAGTAATCTCGATCAGTTGGAAGGCCTTTCTTTTGTAAGAACCAAAAAGGGTGGTTGTAAAAGCAGCAGATGTTGTCGAAGCTATGCTTTTTCACCAATTCTTAATTAATTTAATTTTTTTAAAAAAACAGAGAAAAATAAATAAAATTGAGGGAATCAAATAATGATAAGATATGATGATAGTCTGATAATAGAAGGAAATGAAATGAAATGGAGAGGAGTGAGTGAGAGGATTGTTTGGGAAGGTGAGAGGTGAGGGGTTATTCAGTGAGGAGAAAAAGCGCCATTGAGAGAAGAGAAGAATATGGGATTTCGTATAACGAAAGAAAGAAAGTGAGAGGAAGAAAAGGAAGGGAGGAGTGGACAAGGGAGGTACTTTTTATCTTATTTTTGTAAAATCTTTTTAAAGTTTTTACCTTTTGCCTTTTGCTAAGCAGGGGGTAAAAGGTAAAATTTAAATCTAAGGAGCAGCCCACGCTTTCTCAGTTTTTTAACTTCTGTATTCTTTTAGGTGGATGAACTCTTCTTTCTTCCTTTTCCTATCTTTTTTGAGTAAATACAACTATAATATTTTTGTTTCACCTTGCACCATTTTCAGTCCCGTCTTGGACTTGACCATTTATAATGGTTTGGGTCCAGAATTTTATATCCATTGAATCTGGGTCGAGTTAGGGTCTTCAGATGTGTGCGGAGTTAGGGTCCAAAAACATCAATTATGGATCCATTTAATCTAAATATGTTTTTTTTAATGTCAAATCTTAAATTTCTTGCAACCTATTCAAACAAATTTGAGAATATAATTAATTGTGGGATAATGAACACAGTGTCACCCAAATTTGATTTCAAATGAAGTACAATACGTAGTATATGAAAGAAAGACCATAACTCATAAATAAAACGTACCAACGAAAGATAAAAGCAAGAATGATGGTTAATGGATGAATAAATAAGTTTCTCTCTCTATTTATTGGGGAGAGAAGTTTCCCTCTAGGATTTTGCCTTTGGACGGGTTTCTTTATCAACCTTCAAGGGTTGTTTGGGTCCTCAGATCGYGATTTTCTCTTCTTCTCCTCCTTCCTCTCACTTCTTTCTCTTTTTTTTTCCCTTTTCTTGTGATTTTTGGTGGTGTTCCGAAGGGAGGATCGCTGGTGGTTGGGTTTTCTCCCTTCTTTACCAGCGAGTCACTTGCCCCTTTCTCTTTCTCATCTACGGGCTACATCTGACGGTCAAGTCTCCACTGGTATGGTCCTCTTGCTTTGCCGCAGATTGTTCTCCTCTTCGGCAATCTTCTGGTGCATGCCTACTTTTTGGGRTCCGATTGTCTAGGGTTGAAACCTTGGTTCGGTCATTTTATTGTAGGCTTACGGGTTGGTTTTGACACTGTTCATCCACGTCCGATCAAGGAGGTTTTCGGATCTGGTGTTTTGGCCTAGGCGTTTTGACTATCGTCTTCTTCGTCGAAGATTTTAATTGTTTTAGTTTTTTTTTGTGTGGTGTTCTTACTTCGGGAAAGATTAAGTTGACTCATAAGGGTTTGTTCTACGGGGCGATTGCTTATGTCATAACATCTACAACACCGACGGTGAAGATTTTATTAAAAGATGCGTTGACAACGATTTTCTATCATGTTTACATGATTGTATCCACTTTTGTGGTGTTGAGCTTGATTAGGTMAAAGTTTAGGTGTTGTGGTTATAACTTTCATTTATATATCTACATAAACTTTAAYAAGTGTGAAAATATAACTGTAGATGTTACAATAATTATCTTTCCTCGTCAAAAAAACAACTTACAACTGTTTTCTTTCACATTGCAAATACTCTTAATTTGTAAGTTGTAAGTTAATTTCATGATATTATTGTACTTTGTGAACTTGTAAGTTGTTTGTTATCTCATACAACACTCTTAATTTGTAATGGTCTTAATCGATAATTTCCCTCGTCTGAACATATAAAATAGGGCAAAATAATTACTTGAATTAAAATGTTCGAATCAAACACAAAATTAAGAGAGACTCATTTAGTACCTATGGACCTGTCAGACCCACAGGGTCAGGATTTGGGTAAAAAAAAATGTGGACCCAGCGGATCTGGATCTCAAAAAATAAATGGGTCTCGATCTAGGCGGACCCAACCCATTGTCATCTCTAATCCTGTCAAATCTCATACGGAGTAACAAAATTTCCTAAAATTGTTCATTTTAAAAAAATTCATAATATTGCTATTTATCAAACCAAAATCCTATTATTTCTTATCAGTTGTTCCACTACTTTTTTTTCTAAATTTTTTCATCAAATGTTTCATTAATCTTCTTTAGTATAGTATGAACTCCATCTGGTTTTCACAATTGGGATATTAGGTACAGGAGAGATGAACTTCTGATCGTGAAAATTTTCATAATATATAAATAAAAAGATATTTGTCATAGATCTTGTTGGATTTCAATTCAAATTCATGATTTTGAATATCAAATTTTCTGCAATATTATAATGGTAGTGAAGATATTAATTTAAATATGTAGATTGAAAAATGTGTAAGAAATAATTGTACTCCCTCCGTTTTTTTTTTACGTTGTTCCAGTTTCTATTCTTGGATCGTTTTTTAAATAGTTGTTCCAAACCAATCTAAAATAATTTTTTTCAAATTTTACTACTTATTTACTCTAACATTCAATGACTTACCCCTTCAAAAGGTCAACTTTCATTACTTTACCCAATTTTTCACCAAATTACTAATTTCCATAATTCTCACATCAGTTTAACCTCTTTTTACCTAACTTATTCAACTTTTACCCCCAACTACTCAACATATTTTATTCAACTCATCACTCTTAAAAATCCGTTTCTAATGGATGGAACTCTATAAAAAACGGAGGGAGTATTAATTTATCTTTATACACATTTTTTTTATGATTTTTATTGCTTTTTGATGAGGCCACAAGGGTATTATTGGAAAGTAAAACATATACGAATAATTTTTTTTTTTTACAAACCTCTGTCATTTTGTTGTGGAATAAAAACGAATGAAGCATATATTGACAAATTATGAAATTAAATAACGAAAAGGGAAAATAATTTTTCTTCCTATTCAGCATTTATAGCTTATGTTTTTTGAGTGTTCCCAAGCGACTAGATGAGAGACGAAATCACACTATCTCTTGAAATTTGAGAGAAGTTATAGCCATCAGAGTGATCTATCACTCCTTATTATATCCACTGTAGTGTGTTTATTAATTTCTCAACTAGTATTCAGGCCCGGACGTTGCCCCGAGTCATACATTTATTTTACGTTGTAATATATTTATTTTACCTATTAATTTATTTTGTTGCGAAACTTCATAAAATATGAAAAAATTATAATGTAGTATTTTGAAGAAGTTTTCAAACTTAATACTTAAAAAAAATATCTAATGTTATTTGTTTTTATATATAATTGAATGTTGCACACTTTAATATTTTTCACCAAGATCCAGTTAAAAAATGAATGTATTTATTTGGTAGTGAACGAGAAATGACTTAGCCAAAATTAAGATATAATGCAATAAGTTTGTATAGTTATATCCTCTATTTTTATACTCATTTTTTAAAGAATTTGCAATATCATGCACCATTACCAATTAGATAATGTTGTCTCACGTAAATTTACTTTAATTTATTATCCCTATGGAACATACTAAAATATAATGTATCTCTCCATTGGATTTTAAATTACATGTGATTATATTTATTTTTCTCTCACATACATATTTTTATTTGTTGCATATATTATCGCGCATCTATTCATGATGCGTTATAAGTAAATGAATGACGTATTCAATAGTATATTTTGACCATGAAAATTATACATTATAATGAAAAAAGTTCTAAACTATTTATTATTAATTATTTTTATCATTATCATTATTATTATTTATTATTATATATTATTAATATTATTAATTATTTATCATATTATTAGTGTATATCTTATTAGAACTTAGAGTGAAAAATTGAATTATGGTTAAAAAAATAACGGAGACGAAAAATAGAGGAGAGAAAAAAAAGAAAGATGATAAATATTTTAAAGAAATTGAAAAAGTTTTATTATAAGATTATTGTAAATAATGATTACAGATGACATGTGGGCACCTTTGAACTTGTCATGATTCTACCTCAACACAGAGTCATGTGGCGTGCCTACATTGTTAACAGCCTTTTTATAATATTTTGTAGATTTGGGAGTTTTACATTTTGCAATTTACCTTACTTATAATTTTAAAATGTGTTCTCACCTTTTAATTTTTTCATACTTTCCTAGTATGTTATTCCCTCGCGTAACATAATCTCATTTCCCAGTTACTTTTCCGCGTATTTTGAGGAAGAGATTAATTACCTAGTAACATCAATTTTCAAATAATTCTAACATAAGAAAATAAGATGTATGTTTTATTGTGTTGAAATTATTTGATTAATTTGATTGTTTACTAGGTTAAATCTCTTCCTCAAAATATTGAAAAGTCAAATGTTGCGAGAATTATGTTACGGAGGGAGTAATATGATGGAGTATAATGTACTCACCTTTTTCAACACGTACACTCTTTTGCGACTTTGCCTTTTGTTTAATTTAGTTTTAGTTTTGATTTGTTGTTTGCAATTTGATTATAATAATATTTCAATTTAATAACTCAACGTGCACCACAATTTAAACTGGAGTTAATAAACTTATAAAAAAATTACCCGTATAACAAATAATTTCATTAATAATAATATAAATAATAATAATAATTATACTCTCTTTTTTAATTTTGCCAGTATTTAGTTGTTTAAAATCTTTTGATTGCATGGTTTGCTTTAATCTCTTTTAATAATAATAATATAATAATATATAATAATAAATAATAAAATAATATAAATATATATAATAATAAAAAATAAATACAATGAGTGAATGATGATGATGAATGAATAAAATAATAATAATAATAATAAAATAATAATACATAACTATTGGAAGGAAAAGTTAAAGGAATTACTATTTACATATATGGACTTAACTATTTCTTCATCTTAGGGTTCCTTTTCAATTTCAAGGTAAAAATTTAAAAATAATTGTATTCGTTGAAATAATTATTAATGTTTTCATAATTAACCTTACAAACTTAGTATTTATAAAAATGAAAGCAATATACTATTTACAGTAACATGAGTTTACTATTTCCTTATTTTGAGTTACTTTTTTACTTTTAAACAAATATATACTAGTTAAGGTTTCAGAAACAAGGCATAGGTTGTGATATGGCATATATAAGAATGCAGTGCAGATTTGGAGCATTAAACGAGACACAGAGTTCAAGAAACAATTCAGCACATGTCTTAGAGTTTAAGAAGAGAAGAGTTTCGAA
Source organism: Bassia scoparia (assembly GCA_008642245.1). NCBI lineage: Eukaryota > Viridiplantae > Streptophyta > Magnoliopsida > Caryophyllales > Amaranthaceae > Bassia > Bassia scoparia. The sequence goes on from SNQN01001498.1 coordinate 93,318, forward strand.
ATCGAAATGCACATCATGATAAAACAACACAACCTAGAAAATAACAAATGGTTTAAGAGACTATACAATCTAAAGGAAAAATGGTGTACAGCTCTTAGCAAAGACTTTTTCTCAGCTGGAATATTATCATCTCAAAGAAGCGAGAGCACAAATAATGCCATTGGCTTTAAAGTTAGAAAATCTACAAGTTTGACTGACTTCTTCAAGATATTTGATGAAAAAATTAGAAGATGGAGGAAGAGTGAAATAGAGGAAGACTTCAAGTGTCTCAACTCACAACCAGAGTCAGAATTCTCAATGGGACCAATAATCAAACATGGAATGCAAGTTTACACCCAAACAATATTTAAAGAATTTGAGGCAGAATACTCACTTGCGTTGGCTTGCATGATTGCATTGGTAGACCAAGTAGGAACAGCAAAAATATGTATGAAGTTTGGCTACAAGACAAGCAAAAAACAAAACAACAAGTCAGCTACAATACCTCAACAAATGAATTGGATTGCACTTGCAAAAATTATGAAYAAGTRGGATGGTTATGRTATCATTCTCTAAGGGTTCTATTACAYCATTCAGTGACAGAGATACCAAGTGCATATATCAAAACAAGGTGGACCACATTAGCAAAACAAGAAGTTTGGAGCAAAAGAAAGCAGCAGAGCAAAGATCATGAGATTGAACAHCAATATAAACCATGGAGGACAACAATGGCAAGCAAAGGTTACAATTTGATACTAAAAAGCCAG
>SNQN01001499.1:0-35854 GCA_008642245.1 Bassia scoparia
CTCGCAGATAATTGGTGTTTGAAGGATTGTGTTGAGATGATGCTCGGAGGATGTTGGAGTCTGAAATCTTACCTTGTATCTTGACATGAATGCGTGGATGATGTCTTCCGAGTAAGCTATTTCTTTCTCCAAGAAGTGAAACGAACAATTCTGACATATCGGTTCCAAGGAAAGGGGGAAGCCATTGGAAACAAGGCGAAGCAATCTTTAAAGTTGCATGGTGGTTACTTAAATCCTTATATGGAGTGAGGGTCATACAGTCGGCTTGAACTTGGGTATGTTTCGCTATGAGCAATCTTCTGCAGTCTTTGGTTGAAATGGTTTTGGGGTCAAGAGGAGGTTGGTCTGGAAAAGGTTGGGTCGATGGTTTTTGGATCGACCTTTTCAACAGCTTGTCAAGGAAGAGCCGGAGGTCAAACTCTTGATCCTTAAGATTCAAGCTGTTTGAATCTTAGCTCGGACAAGCTTTTGAAGCTTATTCTTAGTTGGGTAGGCATTTTTGTGGTGTTAAGGTAAGTGGGCAGTGAAGGTGGAAAGAAGGTTAGTGTTGGGCTAAGGCTCAAACTTTCGGTGAGCTAAGTGGGCTTATGTTAGAGCGATCACCCTGTTTCAAAAAGAAATAAACCAAGTGAACTCCTTGGTCCATTATTGAACATATGAGAATGCAGATGCAAATGCAGTCTAATTTCCTGTGGTAATCTTTCCTAGAAGATGCATGCAAGGTGCCTTTCGTTTTTTTTTTTTTTTTTGTTTTTTTTTGATTTTTTTTTGGTTTTTGAAGGGCCAAATGAGTGAATGTCTTGCACATGTCTAAGTGGTTAGGGTCATGCTAGGAGGTCGAGCCTATGTTGGGAAGTAAGGAATCTAATGTGAAGTCTTAAAGTAACGTCTAAGGTCAAGTTGTGCCTACTAGTAGTCAAAGGTCCGAGACTAAAGGTCAGAGTTCTAGCTACTACTATGGTCAAGTGGTCAGGGCCTAGGTTAAGCTGTGTGGACTAAGGTGAAAGTTTTGAAGGCAGAAGTCTAGTGAACTATGGTCAAGACTAAGGTAGAGGTAACTAAAGTCACTATGGCTATGAAATGCATGATGTGAACTAAAATATACCATGGACTATATGAAAGTGTTGTGTTAAAGGTCTAGAACTATACAATGGCTAGGACCATACAGCACATAATGATACAAAGACTACGTGATGACATCAAGCTATTGGTCGGTTAAAGGGTATAGTCAAAGGATGTTACATGCTAAAAGTAAGATGCTTGGTCCGTTATTCACTAACTTGCAATTAGCGTGTATGGTGCAAGAAAAAAATATAACATTATGCACAGCATGCAGTCCTGCACAGATCGGCATGGGCGGGATAGGAATGTTCCTTAGCATGGCGATCAATTAATCACATGCAGCCAAGGTAGTATCCCCCTTATGGTAGTCTTGAGCATTAGAAATGCCATAATAGAGACGCAAGGGTGCTAAGTTGTGACTTATGCGCGGATGGCAATGCAAACATGCAACAAAATTCAATAAACGTGATGATAGAATTACGAGACTTTTCAAGTCTGTCCACTTCACCTAACGGTGATTATCCCCAGTGAAGTCGCCAAATTGTAGGACGTGGGCCGCGCCCTCGCGTATAGCGGGCGCGCGACTTGGTACTACATCGAGGTGCTTTGCGTGGGCTTGAGCCACGGAACCCGCACGTGAGTGCGTTGGGGTAGTGTTGTCGAGTAAGGGGAGACATTTTTAGGTGTCTACAGTAGTACTCCATATGAAGGTAGAAAATGCAATGCAACTAAACATTTAAAGTAAAAAAAACAATGAACATTGAAGGGTTCATATAAAAATATGTGAACATTTAAATCACTAATAATAAATGGTTGAGATGGTAAGTGTTTTTTTATCTAATAGAATAGATCTTGTGTTCGATTCTTACTATGTATAATTTTTTAAATAGTAATTAAATTAAAAACGTGCAAATGTAGTATAATTGGTACTGTTCAAGGTATCGAAAACCTAGAATCTAAAAATAGGGAATTAAAATCTTGTTTGCCAGTTCTTGATTGCTTCGCCGGGAAATTCGCCGGAAACACGCCGGAGATGCGCGTCAGGTTTCCTGAGAAGAGAGAGAAAAAGCAGTCAGAGGGCCCAAGGGTTTGCACCCTGGGGACCACCTCCGATGCTTAAGTCAGCAAAGGGAGGAGAGAGAAAAAAGTAAGAAAGAGAGAGAGTGTGTTTTAGAGAGAGAGTGTGTGTTTTAGAGAGAGAGAGAGTGTGTGTACTGATGTCAGGAATCTCAAAAGTTGGTCACCTGATCATGTGGTCCTCAATTTTATTTATAGGCAATGCGAGGGCATGATCGTAATTTGGCTAACAGTCAGAAGAATCTAGAAGATTTCCTAACTGAATTCTGTTAGACTGCTTCTCCAAGAAGCTACCTTCTGTTGACTGGTCAACGCAATCAATAATGGCCTTTTTGTAATTTACCAATTGGGCCTGGCCCAGTTTATGGTGGGCCGGAACAGTCAGCCCCACGCTCGATTTCTTTAATCATTCTTAAAGTGTCGAGCGGTATAAATATCGGACCTCGTATAATGGCTTAACATTCCTTAGGGTAATAGAAGAAATCCTACATTTAGGATTTTTAACCCCTGCCCTGAGGATTGATAAGCAATTAATACCCGCAGTGTTGACTGAACTCCCTTCAATCTGTTTGTTTGCGATTCATAGACTGAATGGGAGAACCATAGGAGAATTCTGCCTATGGCGTTTATAAGTGAAAAAGCACAACATGCATAAGTTGGCGATATGAGAAGTGGGCCAAAGGAACCCATGGGCAATTACAACCCATGGCGTTCATAGGTCAAACTCATAATTTAATGAACCCATGGGCGATTACAGCTCATGGCGTTAAAAAGCAAAAAATCCATGTTATACAAACATGGCGGTCCGAGAACTGGACCAGAATGAACCCATGGGCGGTTACAGCCCATGGCGTTCACAGGTCAATATTCTTGTTAATGAACCATGGGCGATACAGCCCATGGCGTTTAAAGCAAAAGTCCATGTTATACAAACATGGCGGTCAGAGAACTGGACCAGAATGAACCATGGGCGATTACCCATGGCGTTCATAAGGTCATATATTTTATTAATGAACCCATGGGCGACCAGCCCATGGCGTTCAGAAGCAAAACAGGTTATACAAATTGGCCATCAAATGAACCCATGGCGTACAGCTCATGGCGTTCAAAGCAAAAAGCCCATGGTTATATAAACCGAACGGTCTGAGAATTGAACCAAATTGATTACCATGGGTGATTACAGCCTATGCGCCTTCAAGAACAAAAATCCCATGTTATATAAACAGAGTCGTCGAGAACTGGACCAAGATCCTTGACTAGCGCCCAAGGCGTTTAGGGGTAAAAGCCATGTCATACAAACATGGCGGTCCGAGAATTGGACCAAAAATCTTTGGACTTAGCCCAAGGCGTTTAGGAGTAAAAAGTCCATGTCTCATACAAACATGGCGGTCCGAGAATTGGACCAAAATCCTTGGACTTAGCCCCAAGGCGTTCAGCGAGTAAAAGCCCATGTCATACAACATGGCGGTCCGAGAATTGGACCAAATCCTTAAACTTAGCCCCAAGGCGTTAGGAGTAAAAAATCCATGTCATACAAACATGGCGGTCCTGTGATATTGATAAAAAATCCTTGGACTAGCCCAAGGCGTTCAGGGAGTAAAAAGCCCATGTCATACAAACATGGCGGTGCGAGAATTGGACCAAAAATCCTTGACTTAGCCCAAGGCGTTTAGGAGAAAGGTCTTACCCCTAAAAAATTAGGCGGTCAAGAATTGGACCAAAAATCTTGGACTTAGCCCCAAGGCGTTTAGAGAAATCACAGAGTTCTCCTAGAAATGCCTAAGGCGTGGACATTCATCCTGACTTGGAAGGCCATATGAATCCACCGGATTAATTTCATGATTTACTGGCGGTTTATACACGGCAAATTTAATACACCGATATTACCAATACATTTGGCCAAGTATATACTGTATTGATACAGTTAAAACCGTACAATAGCGGTATGTATTCCGTAAAAAAACCTTCTGAATATACCGTTAATGGGCTTTCAATACCAAGTCCATAACAACGTCATTTCCTTTATATAAGCGAAGCATATCTCATTTCAATTCCCATTCATATCAATCTTTCTAGAGAGAGAAACTTCAAAATCTTCATTTTCTTCGTCAAGAATCTCAAAAAATTGCTTCCAGTCCTTTGAGTTTCATCCTCATCTTTTTACACACCAAGTAATTTTTCCAAGGCGCTGACAGAGGGAAGGGCGTTGAGAGTAGGAAAGTGGTATTCACAAAACTTGGCGGTCCGTGAACTCGTTCAAACCTTCTTGTTTTTAAGTACTGTACCCTAAACCTCCTCATTTAATAATGTCTCAAGTAAACCCTGAAATATCTGGCCGCCTAACCTTTAGTAATATAGAGTATGAAATAGAAGATTGATTCTTGTCCATATGAACATGGGCGGCTATAGATGTAGTCATAATAAAGGATCTGTATTGTAGAATAACCGATAACCCCGATAATGCCATAGTACTCCAGTCGTCGTTCCAGTAGAGAGTCCACCAAACTAGGGCCACAATCTTACTAGCGATTAGCCTAACCGCGGTGTTGAAGAGGAAGAACACCTCATAGAACCCATCAATGCGTTATTTAGATAACAATGGCTCAGCCAACCGCCAAAGATGGCATTTGTACTTAACCAATATAACCATTTTATCACCTCAGGAGCCGTTGTCAAGATGGTGAGAGTTACCTATGACGATCCTGAGTCTGACGCCGAGTCGCCCAGGACAGAAGCGTCCACTTCCAACGCCCTGGGGGCTGCAGGTTATAACCTAGTCAATCATTTTAGGAATTGGTTAGGTCAGGAGGAGCATAGGCGGCAGTTAACCTTCCGCTACCGCCTCCCCAATGAGTACACCATTCAAATCCCAGGGACTAAAAGGGCGGTAACGAACCCTTCCCCCGGTTGTATAGCTGTATATACGTTGCATTTAGAGTTAAGCATTCGATTTCTTCTTCACCCTTTTATTGTAGAGTTGTTGAATGAGTATAGAGTTACCCTGACGATGTTAATGCCTAACAACATATCGCAAATCCTTTCCTTCATCGCCTTGTGCGATATTCTCAAGGTTGCGCCCTCCCTTACCCTTTGGAGGAACATGTTCTACCTGGTTGAATCAAAGAAATATTTCGGGCCTGGTTGGTACGGATTCCGGACCAGAAATCATTACAAGGTTCTTCAGAAGACTGTCTCCAACCATAAGGGTTTCAGGGGCAAGTTTGTGTTTATCTACCACGGCGAAGAGTGGAACATCCCCACCAAACCCAGTAGCCGCCTTCCCAACTTCCTCCTCAATAAAGATGTCCCTCAAATGTCCAAGGAAGAGGCTGTAATGGCCTTGTACTGTTGTACAAAAATTGTAGATGCTGGGGGCGAGGACTGTTGGTTCCCTTGTCGATGGGTTCCCCAAGTAAAAACCCTAACAAGGGAATTTTTCTTGTCTTATGTGGATCTTAGCCAGGCGTACACTAGGGGTATGAGTCCAACCTTCCTTTATTGTCGCCTTTTGATTATACTTGTTTCTAACTTTTCTTTCTTGTTGTTGCAGCATTGTCTAGAGCAAGATTTACTCCAGAAATAAAGGTCTTATCAGATGAAATAGACATGGCTCGCATGATGATGGAAGCCTGTCTCGAAGAAGTGACCATTCCAATTCCTCCTCCTCCTTCAGTAAGTTCTCCTATTTTTCCTTGTAATACTTTGTTTTCGCCTTATCTAACACTTAACTATTTAATTTCAGAAAAAAGAGCACAAAGAAGGACCGCCTGGCCGAGAGTGCGGCGGACAATACTGATGGCGTCGAGGCCGGGGACCAGGCCGACCCCGCCCACCTCAATGACGCCTTGGGGGATAATGAACCAACTCAAACCCCCTTTGCTGGGTATAACCCAATGAAGGACCAAACGGGGGTTTAGGACGAAGGCGAACACCTCTTCCAAGAGGATGAAGAGGTCGCCGAGGGGATCCAAGATGGTGAAGAGACCGTCTAGAACGCCGGGGGGAATGATGACCATGAACCCCTCGGCGAAGACGAATACGCTGGGGTCCCCTTTACTGATCTACCAACAGAGGTCAAGCTTACCCGGGCTTGCACCGCTGTCGCCGAGATGCATTCGATTGAGGCGAATGCTGAGGTGATAAAGAAGGAGGGAAAAAAATACCTTTTTCCCGCTAAGGGAAGCCTGGTTTGAGGTAGGCGTTCACGACTCATTTTCCCTTTCTACTTTTTACATATTTTAATAGCTTTTTCAACTAACTTCTCTTCGCCTTTACAGCTATCCGCCAGGCTTCACGGGATGTCTGTGGCATATGCCCAGGCTCTGCTCCAGGAGGAATCGTCAAGTGCTGAACTGGCGAAATCCCAAAAGAAAGTTGAAGATCTGACGCTGCAGATCAACGACTTAAAAACGGAGCATGCCACCGCCCTGCAGGCAATGAAGGACAGGGCGAAAATTGCTGAAGACGCCCTGAAAACGGCAGAGGCAACACAGAAGGCTGCTGAGGGTGACCTAGCCACAATCCGCTAGGAATTGGCGGACTTGAAGACTGCTGAGGCCAAGCGGGCCCAAAACGCCAAAGACGCCATCCTTGAGTGGCAAGAGAGCTCTGAAGGGAAGAAGTGGCGGGATGATGTTATTTACAACATGTCCCAGAAGATCTCTGAACAAACCAAAATTAGAGTTCTCGCCGCCGCTGATATGGTGGTTCCCGGCAAGAAGGAGGAGATCCAAGCCGCCCTGGGTGAAATCCTGGCAAAGGAGAAAGCCAGGCAGCTGGAAAGGCAGGCGCAGATCGCCCGCCAAAGCAAGGAGAGGACTGAGGCTGCCAGAGTAGAAAGGGCAAAGAAAGACGCTGAGAACGCCGCCCTCCGCCAAAACAGAGAAGCAACTTTCAACGCCGCTGCCGAGCTAAATAAGACCATCAGTGGCGCTTCCCAGCCTCAAGTCTCTGATGGTTCCAAAGACCAGGCCGCCTCAGGTGGGGTGCATATGACCTCTTCAGGACTCAAGATTAACCTGAAGAGATCCTCAGGTGGGGCAGTCTCTGATGCTGTACCTACTAGAGCTAAAAAGCCAAAGCCTAATCCCAAGGCTCCAGTGGTCAACATCAGAGATCCCATCGTTCCTCAGCCTAAGAAATCTGGCTCTGGCTCCGCCAACAAGGGCGGAAAGAAGCCTAACTTGCCACCCTCCAACGCCAAGAAGCCCAAYGCCTCAGACGCCAAGCAGCCTTAATTTTATCCAGCATTTTTATTTTCAGTTAATGTAACTTATATATTTCTGCTATCTTTGTACCTCTTTATTTATACCAATAAAAAGTTTCATTTCGCCAATTAGTATTCCACTGCTTGTTTAAATATTTTCATGCTTTAATAACTTAACTCGAYGCTAAGTAATGGACCTAGGCGATAAAAGTTAAACAACAAATGTGCCATAAACTTGGCGCTCCGTGAATTGCAACAAAACTAACATTTAATCAAACCCCAAACAAATTGGGCGGTCCGAAATRTGTGGCACRRCTTTGATTGAGCCTKTTGCATATGCTTGTAATGGCGAAAAAATAAGTAAAGTAAACCCCCAATAAATTGGGCGGTCCGAGAAGTGTAACAAAAGTAAAGACACTCCAATCCTCAACAAGATGAAATATTAAAGTCTATATCAAAGGGAGGCATTATCTTGTAACCAAGTCTATGCCCAAACGCCCCTCTGATATTATCTTTATTCATATGAAATTTGGTTACATCAATGTTATTTATGTACAAAGACATACGCCTTACATGTCTTACATTCCCCAGCGTTGATGTAATCAAATGTAATAACGACGCAAATTGTCTGCATTCCAAGGCCTAGGCAGGGCGTTTCCTGCAGCATCCTCCAGGCGAAAAGTGCCTGGTCTGATTACTTCGGTAATCTTGTAAGGCCCTTCCCAATTAGGAGTTAACTTTCCTGTTGACATATGCTTGTAATGGAGTGTGTCCTGTTGATTCTTTGGTGGTGGTTCTGGCAGACCACAAAACCCCAGGTAGCTCATCAACCCATGACCCTTTGGCCCCTTCGAGTTTGGTTTTTATGCCCTTAAGGATCACTTTATTCGCTGCTTCTGCTTGTCCGTTAGTTTGTGGGCGACAAACAGCTTGTCCAGGGATTCTTTGTACTCATCATTGGGCGGTTAGTACATTCTGTGATAAAGTCGGCCAACGCTTGAGCTTTGATCGCCCTTCGAGGTTCGTACTGTAGGCCATAATCGGCCAACTCATCGGCCCATTCATTCATCCTGTTGAATGATTTCGCCCCTCGATGACTTTGCAAATTGGATGGCCAGTAAGAACCGTGATGAGATGGGCGTGGAAGTAAGGTTTTAGCTTTCTGCTCGCCACTACCAAGGAATACACAAGCTTTTCTATCATCGAATACTTGGACTCCGCCCCTCTGTATGCATGACTAACAAAATAGACCGGGAACTGAGTTTTACTTCTTTCTGCGACTAACACTGCACTTAAGGCGTACTCTGATACCCCCAAATATATGAACAAAGGTTCTTTTGGTAAGGGTGATACCAGCTTCGGGATCTCTGCCAAGTGCTTCTTCAGGTTCTGGAAAGCTGTTTCCGCCTCGTTGTCCCACTTGAATGTGGATCTCTTCAAAGTCTGGAAAAAGGCCAGGCTCTTATCTGCCGATTTAGAYARGAAACGCCCYAGAGCCGCCATGCACCCCGTCAACCGCTGAACTTCTTTAACATTCCTGGGGGATTGCATGTCAAGTACTGCTTGTATCTTGTYTGGATTCGCCTCAATGCCTCWTTCATCTACGAGGAATCCAAGACATTTTCCGCCTCGTACGCCGAAAACACATTTTTGAGGGTTGAGCCGCATGCTGAACTTTCTCAATGATTCAAATGTCTCCCTGAGATCAGTAACATGGTCAGTCTCAAGTTTAGTTTTGACAATCATGTCATCTACATAGACTTCAATATTCCAGCCAATCTGACCGTCGAATATTTTATTAACTAACCTCTGGTAAGTAGCCCCGACGTTTTTAAGGCTAAAGGGCATCACCTTGTAGCAATACACTCCTTGATTGGTAATGAAGGCAGTGTGTGCTTGATCGAATACTTGGACTCCGCCTCAAACATGGGGATCTGGTGATAGCCAGCGTTGGCATCCATAAAACTAAAGAGGGCATGCCCTGCAGTAGAATCAACAAGCTTATCAATTTTGGGAAGAGGATAATCATCCTTAGGACAGGCCTTATTAAGGTCTGTAAAATCCACGCATATTCGCCACGTACCATTTGTCTTTTTGACTAACATGACGTTAGCTAGCCATTCGGTGTATTGGCATTCTCGAATAAACCCTGCTTCGAGCAACTTCTTAACTTCAGCGGCTGCCGCCTGACATCGTTCTCGCCCTTGATGACGTAACTTCTGTTTAACCGGTTTGTAACCCTCCTTGATTCCTAACTTGTGCTGCATTATCTTCGGAGAGATACCTGGCATCTCATTYGCCGAGAAAGCAAACACGTCCCGGTATTCGCGCAAAACGCCAATGATTTGAGCCTTTAGCCCCTTGTCCAAATTTGCCCCAACTCGTATTCTATGCGCTGGATTTTCGTCGATCATTACTTCCTCATGGCTATCGACAGGCCGTGGGTGAGAATAATGCTTTGGATTTTCGGCAATGTATACATCCATCGGGGCCGCCGTGGTGTCACGCTCACTTTCCTTTCGCTTTCTACTACTGGATGGGGAATTCTCTGTTGTTACCCCCCGTAGGCTGTTAACGTAGCATTCCCTTGCTGACTTCTGATCGCCATAAAGCTTCCCTACTCCTTCGTTATCTGTTTCAAACTGCAGCAGTAGCTGGTAGGTGGAGATCGCCGCCTTTACTTGGTTAAGTAAGGGGTGCCCAATGATAACATTGTATGGCAAGGGGATATCAACTACAATGAACTTAATCATCAACGAACGCTCATGTCCCTTCTCGCCCAGTCGTACTGGCAACCGAATCGTGCCCTTTGAATACACAATCTGCCCGCCAAAGCCTACCAACGGTTGGGACAAAGGCTCGAGCTTCTCATCACCACATTTCAATTGTTTGAGGCACTCATAAGTGATAATGTCTGAAGAACTTCCCGAGTCAACAAGTACCCGTCGAACTCTTGCATTCGCCACCTTTAACTCAATGACCAACGGATCATCATGTGGTAAACTAACTGGGTTGGAGGATTTGTTGTCAAAAACCATGGTTGGACAAGGCGGTGGGGAGGATTTTTCTGCATCCGTTGCCTGGTGCCTTAGTTCATATAAGTGCTGCTTTCTTCCTCTGTTGCTGGGGCCACCTGATGCCAATCCACCAACAATTACTCCCACCATAACGTTGGTGTCATCGCTATTAGTTGGTTTTTTCTTCTTTGCATTCTCTTTGTTAACATATTTGTTGAGCTTGCCTTCATCAGCCAGCTTATCCAAGGCCCTTTTTAACTCGTGACAATTCCGAGTGGTATGACCACAATCCCTGTGGTATTCACACCATAGATTCTTGTTCCTCCGATTTTCTGATGCCTGAATAGGTCGGGGCTTTGGGAGCAAATTGCTCTCTTTTATGTCGAGAAAAATTTCTCTTCTGTTCACATTGTATCGGGGGTCGACGCCGTCATCCCGCTATTTTCTCTTCTTATTGCCCCCTGGATTATCATCCCGGCGATCGCTATTACGTTGAACGCCTTTGGAGCGGTCTCGCTTGTCATCAGCCTTCTTCTTATTGGGGGGATCACCTTGATTTGCTTCTGAAGCACGAATGTATCTTTGCGCCATTTCCATGGCTGTCGAGTACTTCCTCACGTCTTGGATCATTAGATATTGCTTAAAACGCCCTGGACGCAGTCCAGTCAACAGGGACGAAAAAGCAACCGCATCTTCCAAGTTCGAAATCTTTAAGGACTCCGCATTGAATCGTTTTATGTAATTTTTCAAGCTTTCACCCGGTTCTTGTTTGCAGGTCATTAAGGCTACAGTTGTAACCTCATGGCGTTTTGCAGCAATAAACTGCTGTCGAAATAGGGCCTCCAACACTGTAAAATTCGTGATAGATCCTGAAGGAAGTTCGCTAAACCAGGTGAGCGCCATGCCTTTTAAGGTAGTAGGAAAAAACTCGCACCATGAGGCTTCATACTCCGTCTGAACGCCCATCTGTGCCTTGTAGGCGGCCATATGATCATCGGGATCAATAGTTCCATCAAACGGATCCAATGTTGGGATTTTCACCTTCCTTCTGTCGACGGTATCAAGAATCTCAGAAGTAAGAATCCCTCGGGGAACACTTTCAGCCACAGTCTCAGATGTTTCTTCGCCTGAACTCCTTTCGGCTGAATGCCTATGCCTCCTAGACCGGTAAGTTGTAGTTCTTCGAGTTGGTGATCGGCGGGTCGCACGTCTCCTGGTGGGAGAACGACGAGAGGGTGATCGCCGAGCTGGTGATCGTCGAGGGGGAGACGACCGCCTTGGTGAATGAACTCTGCTTGTTTCCCCGCGCTCTCGCCTCCGATTGTTGATTATCTCTCGTGCATCGCGAATAACTGTTGTGGTCGCCCTACTCCGGGGCGCCACCTCAGGTCCGTCACGCCTAGATCCAGGAGTAGGTGATGAACGCTGCGGCACCGTGATCTTAGATCGAACTCTGTTGGTCGCTCTAGGACTCGGAGGAGGCGAAGGATGAGGGTGCCGTGCAGATTCTCGAGTCTTGCTGGCAAAATTGAACGGACCACGAAGGCTCTGGACAATCTGTCCATCATCCGCCACAGGCTCCCCGTGTCCATTGTTTACTGGTTCTGCACGGATTGGAGGCACTTGCTCTGGAACTGGCGTTGGCCTAGGCTTTTCTTGAGGTGCTCTTAGAATGACTCGTTCCAGATCAGCGAAATGAGCGTCAAGTCCTCTGATGAGTGCCGAAAATTGATGATCAAATTTTGCTGATAGGTCATTAAGATCTCTCCTCGTCACCAATTCTGGCGGTTGAACTGCTTCCTGATGCTGAGACTGAACATCAGCAGAATTTCTGACATTCGTTTCTGACGCTGCTGGTGATTCAGCATCTGTGTTTCTGCGACTTCTTGTTACGCGTGCCATCGTTGACTTCTTGATCTTATCCCCACAGACGGTGCCAATTGTTCAAGGTATCGAAAACCTAGAATCTAAAAATAGGGAATTAAAATCTTGTTTGCTAGTTCTTGATTGCTTCGTCGGGAAATTCGCCGGAAACACGCTGGAGATGCGCGTCAGGTTTCCCGAGGAGAGAGAGAAAAAGCAGTCAGAGGGCCCAGGGGTTTGCACCCTGGGGACCACCTCCGATGCTTAAGTCGGCAAAGGGAGGAGAGAGAAAAAAGTAAGAAAGAGAGAAAGAGTGTTTTAGAGAGAGAGAGTGTGTGTGTGTACTGATGTCAGGAATCTCAAAAGTTGGTCCCCTGATCATGTGGTCCTCAATTCTATTTATAGGCAATGCGAGGGCAAGATCGTAATTTGGCTAACAGTCAGAAGAATCTAGAAGATTCCTAACTGAATTCTGTTAGACTGCTTCTCCAAGAAGCTACCTTCTGTTGACTGGTCAACGCAATCAATAATAGCCTTTTTTATAATTTACCAATTGGGCTTGGCCCAGTTTATGGTGGGCCGGAACAAGTACACATGGTAACACTTGGCTCAATAACAAATGAGTGATACACGTGGCGTATACACAGTGATTGACACCCTTTTAAATATATATTTATAGATTTCACACTCATTAATTATGTTTTCTCTCACTCAAGTTCAATTAGATTTTTTAAGTCATCTTCTCCTTTTCTATGTACTTAGTTCATCTAAAATTGTTGCTCTTAAATTTTGTGATACTAGTTGTCCACCTTAGCAAAAAAAATTGTAGATAAAATTGTCTTTCGTTATAATATCCACTTTTGCAATGTTCTTTGCTAGTATTGTATTCATTTCTCTTTCTCATTAATTAGTTCTCGATGTTTATTTATTTATTTTTCTTTATCTCCACATTTTTCCTATAACTATCATTATTTGAACATTAAAAATTCATCTGCCAATAATTAGGAYAGGTGTTATACTCTGTCAGTTTATATCTGTCATGCATATAAGAAATTATAAATGAYCGATAATAATAAAATAAAAAGATTACTAATAAAATCTATACACCATGTGTCACTTACTTCTTTCACAACACCGATTAAAATAAAYGATAATGCATAGTMYTTCRTACAAAAAATAAGTGGMAAAAACAAAATGAAACAATAAATAAATTTTGAGCAAATTWCATSTGTGTGACAATGAGCAAATCAAGTGACAAATATTCATAAAATTTATCAATTGTCATTATGGATTTGATTTTTAGTCCTAATGAAAAACAATTTATCGATGTAAATGTATAACTTTAGCTCAATTTATAACATTTCAAAAATAAATTAKGGTYAATGTTTRTGCTCTCTTCAAATAATTAACAAGTTTGTATGTTAGTTGCAAGTTTGGAATACTTTTTCTATTAAGTTTAAATCTATTTCAATAAAATTATGATTGATAGTACAATTATTTTTTACAAAAGTTATGTTTAAAGTTATTGAAATCATTTAATAGCCCGGGGCATCGCCCGGGTTGAAAAATTAGTACGGTTTGATTTGCGGTTTATAACGAGACGATTTTTTCCTTTTAAAAATTAACTTTTAATAATGTGTGAGAAAGCAGTTTGGAGCAGTGGTTTCAACCCCACCTTTGATCCTTGTAGACAGAGGTTCGAATTCTCATACCCTTCCCTATTGTAAATGTACCCGCCCTTGTGATTCATTTACACCAAAAAAAACTTTAATAATGTTTAAAAACCGATTAAATTGTATTATCACAATAAATTATCATATAATTCTAACTTACTTTCTACTTTTTTGTGATCCAGAACATCTTTCTCTCTACCTCTCTCATCTATGGGTCTCACATACTTTATTAAATTACTCATCTAATCAATTACACCAAAATTTTGCATCAAAAACCACAAAACCCAAAGTGGGACATCTTAAAAAACAGAGGTAGTATATAAAATTAATAATCAACTACAAACACATAATAGTTTGGCCTTAAATAATGAATAATGATGTGACACATAAATACCATAAGCCACGTGTCAACCCATGTTTGGCCATAAAAATCCAACATGGCATGGGATTCCACGCCATGTGTTAAGAGCCAAGTGGCCTATCAACCGTATAGTTTCAACTAGAAACAAACCGAGCGCCGTAAAACGAACTGCTTAAGCAAGTAGAACAGACGCAACAACGCTTAGGATGGTGACAAGTGTCACACATCCAGGCTCCCATGGGACAAGGCAAATGCCTATAAATACCCCATGGGAGACCTCTTTTTAYACACATTAATTCTTACATTTTGAGAGCATTTACTCACATTTAAGCAAGTGTAGAGTTTCTCTCTCTAACATCTCTCTACATTCAATTGCATTTAATACTTTCCTCCTTCCTTTACTTACTTAGGCATMGGAGGRGAGATAATCCGAAAAGGATTATTCTCCTTCTTGTAGGTGCTAAGMAGCCACGAGGGACTTGMAGAGCCAAGCCATCTCGAGATTCCAAGCCAAGGTCAACTCCWTTGAAGTAGCATTGATGGGAAGCCTCCACCCTTCTCTCAACCCTGCAGCAGAGGAAATATTGTAGTTTGCTAAGCGACTCGCTACAACATTTGGCGTCGTCTGTGGGGAGGCGATCAGAAATGGCTTCAAGGGGTGATCACACTAGACAAGGAAAGAACACTCCACCATCTTCTGGAAAAGGAAAGCAACCCCAATGGTGAGAACCACCCGGATCACTCCGTCTTTCAAGATGTGGAAGAATTGGGTACATACGTGGGAACAAAGCTTTCCCTCCAAGACTTGGATGGTCGAATTGTTACACGTGAGATGCTAAAGGAGGAAATAGGCGCGGGGGTGTTTGAGATAATGGATCGATTTGCTGAACATCAAGACATGAAGGCTCAGCTCCATGCCCTAAAGGAAGAAAACGCACGCTTGAAAGCCATGCGTGAGAGCAAGACCAAGGCCACTGGCAGTGAAGATCCTGCCAAGACTCAGGCCGTGGAATATAGCACTCTCGTGGTGCCTAGCCTTAAGACTACTAACATCATGAACCACACTCCCAAAGACAAAGGAAAGCATGTCGATCAGACTGAGATCGTTCCTATCGAACGAGAGAAGAGTCAGGTTAGTAGGTATCGTTATACTCCTAAACCTTTCTATTGCCCCAAAGACTTAATCAACAAGAGGACCTTATCGTTTTCATACCGAAGAWGATGATGAATTGTCTACCAAAAGCCAMGAGACRGAAGATGTTCGAGCACTCATTGAAAGGAAGAAGTCAGAACAAGAAGCTTCCTCAATGGATGTGAGAGCAATCATTCAGATAAGGAAAGAGCAAGCTGAGAGTCAGGACGTTAGGAGAATCATTGAAAAGAAAAAGGCGGAGAAGCTTATGCAAGCAACTCACGACGATGAACACTCTTTGACAGGATCTAGTCCTCTATGTCCTGACCCCTCCCATCGTTCTCTCAGAACTCATGGACATACACACCACTCAACAAGCCATCATAYAGAGCGCCCTCARAACCAAGAACCAGAGGTTYGTTCCCACCGAAGTGKGGKTTATCACCGAAGCGGTGCTAACCAGGACCTAGGACTCAGGTACCCATCCCAACGGACGGAGGGGAGGATGCAAGGGCTTCCCCTTACCGATAAGAGTCCTTTCTTTGCTTCTATTCTGATGGCATCTCAGTCCCARAAAGTCAAGTTCCCCTCTATTGATGCTTATGATGGAACAATTGACCCAAATGATCATTTGGCCATGTACAAGCATCTCATGCTAACCACCCAGGCTGAGGAYGGGACGTGGTGTAAATACTTCCCGRTTACTCTCAAGGGGCTAGCCCAAAGGTGGTTCAGCGGCCTCCCAACAAGTTCCATTCATAACTTCAATGAATTGGATGTTCTTTTTACTCATCATTTCATGGCGCATCGCCAAGAGCAGAAGAGTAGCTTACATTTGGGAAGGATTCAACAACGACCCAATGAAAGCTTAAGAAGTTATGTCAAACGCTTCAATAATGAAACTCTTCAAATCCCAAAATTTCCAGACCGAGTGATCCAAGATAAATCGGGGATTGGATGAGGATAGTCACTTCAAATTTCAAATGGTAAGGCAAAGAGGAGGGGACTTAAACGAAATGACGAGGGAAGTTGAAGCATGGATCCATGCTAAAGAAGTGTGCGCCGTAAAAAAGGCCAAAGAAAGGTGACTCCCCCCTCCTCCAAGCATCAAAGCAATCCAGTGCATCGTAGTGGTGGTCATGACAAAAAGAGGTCTGACACATGGAATATAGAGGAAGAAGGAACGTCATAAAAAGGAACAGCCAGAAAGAAGAAAAAATTCAACTACACCCCTACGGTAGCATATACCAAGGATCTTTTCCATGTATACAAAGAAGTCAGCAAGGATGTTCACATTGAGGATCCTCCACCAATCAAAACTATGTTGGACACAAGGGATAAGTCCAAATATTGTCAATTCCATAAAGATGTTGGGCATGTTACGGGAGATAGTTTTACCCTTCAGAGAACCATGGATCGCTTAGCACATCAGGGGAAGATGAAGAAGC
Source organism: Bassia scoparia (assembly GCA_008642245.1). Lineage (NCBI taxonomy): Eukaryota > Viridiplantae > Streptophyta > Magnoliopsida > Caryophyllales > Amaranthaceae > Bassia > Bassia scoparia. Next base: position 16,840 of record SNQN01001499.1, read on the forward strand.
ATCTCATCAAGCGATTCTTGAAAAATCCCTCATCCAAAGATGATGCCCCAAACAATGAGCATTCCGACTCAGGGATAGTTCACATGATATATGGAGGGTTCGCGGCTGGAGGACCCACTGTTGAAGGACAAAAAGAATATGCACGCAAACTGCCCCAAGTAATGGCTCTTGATAGTCTGCGAGAAGGATCGCGGAGAGGTAAGCACCCACCCATGACGATCTTCTCGTTGTGGAAATGAAGGTCGCGGATAAACGAGTCCGACGAATCCTCATTGACACTGAGAGCTCCTCTGATATCATTAGCTTCGAATGTCCTTCAAAACTGAAGTACAATGATGATAATCTCGTCCCTTGTCACAATCCTATCATAGGATTTGGCGGGGGGGGGGGGGGGGTAATCTTACTAATGGGGAGGAAGATAATGCAGGCCATGAAGGTTAAGTTCTTAGTGGTACTGAACATGACGACCTACAATGTCATCCTCGTCGACCTACCTTGAATGCTTCTAAGTCAGTGGTAGTTACACACCTCATGTTGATGAAGTTTAAGGTTCTGAAATACTCAAGAGGGGGGTGAATTGAGTATGATCGACTATGACCAGTTTTTCTTTTTGCTTTTAATCTTATAATAAGAACCAGTTGGGCTGGTTCCTATACGAGCGGAATGTAAATAAGCAGTAAAGAACACACAGTTATTTAACGAGGTTCACCCAACTCTGGGCTACGTCTCCTACCCTAAGCTCTTTTATTAATCAACTCTGAAAAACAAAGAACTTGCTCACTCTACTGTTCCCTACTCCGGGAACCAGTACCCCACATCAACTCTGAATGTGCACTCGACTCACACTCGTAAGTCCAACTTTGTGTTTGGAACTCACAAACACTACAGGCTTTCAACCCTCTGTTGATCGCCTTTACAAGAATATTTCTCTCTTATGAATTACTTCTTAAAAAGCTAAGTAAGAGAATGTTGTATGCTCGATGTATGTCTGTTATGACTCGATAGTAATGAACTTATGCTTTTGTGTTTTTCTCTCAAAGTAATTTTCTCTTTTTGATCCGTAGAGAGAGTTATAGAATATCGAATTATAGACGTATATTTATATGTATTAATTCTTAACCCTAATTTCCATAAATCTATTCTTGCCAAACAAGGCAAGATTAGTTTTATGAAAGTATTTATCTTGTTTGTCTTTATCCTAAGATTTTGATCGAACAGATATATACTCCAGTTTTAAGTAATATACACATATCCATCTATAATTCCAGCTGCAAATATCTTTCAAAATATCCTTTGAAAATATTTTAGAAAACCCTTTTCAAAACGCAGCCATATTCCATTTAGGAACTCAGCTGGTTCCCAGCTTGGTTCCTTGAGTGTGTTATGAATTCTGTTCCAAGCTTTGTACAGAATTCACAACATACTCAAAACACTTAAGCATTTAGTTCATTCCATTTAATCATACTACAAGCATATTACATGAAATCCTTAATTTAAACTTTGAATACAATTCTTCGAATCTTCATGCAATCTTCAGAACTTGAATCTTTCCTTCATTACTTCAATCTTGAACAAGCTTTCTTCTTCGAATATCTTCGAAAGGATTCACACTTCAAGTTCTTGGAATCGATCTATTACTGCACATATAACAATGTTAACATGCAACAAATATATGATTGTTTTTCAGAATAACAGTCAAGGAAACAGCTCGTACTGGTTCTGCACCAGTGAATGAGCTCTATATAATCAGTTGTTCCTGTAATAAACAAGTTAGTTTCAAAGCATTCTCATTAAATATTAACTTGTCTAGGAAAACAAGTATCTAAACTAGCTGGTTCCCAGAACCAACTACATTCATACTTTAATCATCCTGTTTCCTGTAAAGGTTGTCATCATTCAAACTTAAGGAACTCAACAAATTCCCCCTTTTTGATGATGACAAACTTAATCGAAGTTCATGTAACCAAACAAGTTAGAAACAGACAACTTCAATTTTGTACTCATAAGAAGTTTGAGCACAACCAGCAACACAATGACTCAATGAACAAGTTAGCTATTCTAACTGGTTCCTAAAAAGAAACGACTCAATGAACTCATGAACAGTTAGCTATTCTAACTGGTCTTAAACATACTAAACTAAACTAGATTTTGTCTTGATGAACTTGACACTTCTTTCCCCTTTTGGCATCATTAAAATCTCTCAGTAAAGCACATGTGCACAAATTGTTAATGTGCTCATCCATACAGTGGCATCAACCACCATTCAGGTATCATGTTGCAAAGATAAATCAGTAAATCATAGCATCACATAGCAAAATAATTAGTCCATACAGTCAGCAAAAGTTAACAAAAGGATCCTAATCACATAGAAGAAATGTTCGTGGATAGGGTTAATAAGTACAGGCTAACAGAATAGTTATTTGAGAATTCAAAGAAATAGGGGAAGGAAACAGGAGCAAACAGCATCAGTCCTCTCCATCATACTCTTCCTCCTCCTCATCATCGAGCCTCGCATCATATCATCTTCATCATCTGCAATCATCATAATCATCTACATCTTCCTCGACTCCCTCATCAGCTGGGTCCTCACCTTTGTCTCCTCAGTCTGCTGTCTTTATCATCAATATCCATGGTCCTCGATCCCGGAACCACCAATTCACTTGCAGCAGCCAGAGCTGAAACCTGAAGTCTAGGAGGAACAGAACTAATACCCGGAGCCATCTGAGCTTTGACATCAGAACAGTAAGCAACAACAATTGAGTCCTAACTAACTCCTTCTCCATCTGACCGATTTGGCATTGAACGAGGTTGAAATACCCTGACAGCTCATAACTACCAAGAGTTTTCTCCTGGTTCTCATCTTTTCAGCACAACACTTTGACTAGCTGGTTCCTCTGCCTTGGCCTTCTTTTGGGAGGTGGCTTAATCTCCACTGGTTCCTCAAACTTATACCTCAAGGCATCAGCACTAATATCAAGACCTTTTGCTTTATGATAGCCTTAGTGAACACTGTAAGAGGTACAGTAGATCCACTTAGGCCAATTTTGCTATCCTTAAGCAATCGAGTAATGATAGAACCATAGGCAGAGAATGATGAGATGAACCATAAAGTTCATGATGTGGTCAGCATCAAGGAAGGAAGATTTATCTTAATCTTCTTCATCATCAGGTAAATCAGTACCATCTCCATGATGCGTACTGTTCCCTTCCTTGAGCTCGAGAAAGCAACACTTTGTTACACAAAGAGTGCAAAACAGCATCAGTGGTTCCTTAAGATAAGCAGATTTAAAGATGACATACTTCTTAGGCATTTTCCTCCAACAGAAATCATATATTCATCAGGTGTGACCCAACCAACATGGGCCACCAATCACTTGAATACTTGTCAAAACCATCCCTAGGAATCCTTAACATGCTGGACACAGAAGAAACAGACAAACTGACCTCGACCCTCCAACAATAGAACCAATAGACATATCAGGTATTTGTCTAAGATTAATGTAAAAGTCCCTCACCCCAGAGACATTAGCAGCAGAACAATCAAACAGTGACATCCATCTTGAAACTCAATTAAGTCTTTATACTCAGATAATGCAGGCACATTGAAATAACCATCCTCAACTCTACACCCAGACAGAACTACTCTAGCACAAGTCAGTAGAACCAGTGAAAGGAGATTCTACGGACTTACCTTTGGTTGAGCGAGGTGGTTTAGCAACAGCTTTCCTCTTGGTTCCTCTCTAGAACAGTTGATTGTTCCTCCTCTTCCTTTTTGACTTCCTTCTTTACAACTGAACGAAGTCTCCCTCTCACTGAAATTTCCACAACAGGTTCCCCTTCTTTTTCACCAGTTATTTGAACGTCTTCTTCACCAGCCTTCTCAAATTCTTGGTTTAGATTCTCTTGAGTCTCATGAAGTTTTTCCCTGAGAAGGTGTGGTTCCTTATGTGGAACCACCCTCGGTTTGATGCTCATGAGGCACAATCTCCTTTGTGTTTAATTTTGTTTTTGAAGGTGTTTTCTGAAGTGGTGTTTGGTTGAATTTTGTGGGAGTTGAAGTTTTGATAGTCTGTGGTGTAGCTCGTGGTTTGAACTTCAATGGTTATGTTTCAGGTTTTTCTTCTTGTACCTTTGAGAAAGTGATGATTCACTAGATTGACCTCTCCCTCGACCCGTTCTTCTGGGTTTGTTTTTCTACCATGTTTCGAATGATCGCAGATTGAACAGTGAACAGTAGCTAGATGAACAGTAACTTTGAATTTTGAATTTTGAAGTAGAAAACAGAGCACAAGATGAGAAGAGAGTATAGTATGAGATAGTTGTGAGCTACATTAAAAGGTTAGAGCAAATATATATAGAGAGATCTCAAGGAAGTAAGAGTTTGAAGGATTATAGCTGGTTGAGTCAATAACGGCTAGAATTTCGAAATTCAATTTTGGTAATGATCACTTGCCATAAATACCTCATCGACTTCAATTTAGGCATGTGTAGTTTATGCCTTGATCAACAAGCCAAAATAACTGAATAAGAATAGATTTCTTTCAAAAAGAAAATATCTTAAGTAATTTTCCAAAAGATATGAAAATATCAATCGAAAAACGTATCAGAGCTTACCTGCTGTTTCCTTTGCTGGTACTGTACAGAACATGACATCTGTTTTTGTGAATTATATCAATTAATTTTTTTGCACAATGACTTTTAATCCTTTTGAGGATCACATGCACAATACAAAAGGACATTTCTAGCCAATCATTGAGGGAAAGTATAAAAGCCAAGTTGCAGAATCTATTAACCTATGACACAAGACACAACTAAATCTAACTAGACCTAAAAGTACTCTTATCTACAGAAAGTTTCTCGACACAAAGTTTAGTAAAGATGTCTGCTATTTGGTCCTCACTTTTGCAAAACAGCATCTAACTAACCCTTTTTTAACATTATCCTCAGAAAGTGGTTCGAATCTCAATGTGTTTGGTTTTGGAGTGCTGAACTGGATTTTGGAAAGGTTTATAGCACTATATTGTCACAAAAGATTGGAACACTATTGTATTCAACACCAAAATCTTTCAGCTGGTTCCTTATCCACAACAGTTGAGAACAGCATGAGGCTGAGCAATATATTCTGACTCAACTGTGGATAAGGCCACTGAATTTGCTTCTTAATCCCATGAAATTAAACAAGAGCTAGAAAGTGTGTCATACCTGATGTGCTCTTTCTATCAACTGAACCCACCATAATCTGGATCTGTGTATCCTATAAGTCGATTGAACTCCTTTTAGGGTACCACAAGCACAGATTTGTTGTTCCCACGAGATACCTAAGTATCCTTCTAAACCTTCAAATGAGATTCCTTTGGATTGCTTTGAAACCTGCACACAAACCAACAGGAAAACACTATATCAGGTCTACTAGCTGTTAGGTAAAGCAAAGTCCCTATCATTCCTCTTACAGTGAGGCTTCCACATCTGTTCCCTTAGGTCAGCATCAAGTTTTGTAGATGTAGGAACAGGTGTGTCATAAGCCTTGTTGTTCTCCATGCCAACTTTTCAATAACTCTTTTAGTACTTTTGTTGATGGATCATGATTCCATCAACCGTTTGCTTTATCTGCAAGCCAAGGAAGACCTAGTTCCCCATCATGCTCATTTCAAATTCACTCTGCATAAGATTAGCAAACTCGTCACATAGCACACTGATTAGTAGCACCAAACAATATATCATCAACATAATTTGTACTATAATAGGTTCCCCTGGTCTGATAAATAAAGTTTTATCCACTGTTCCCCTTTTGTATCATTCTTCATCAAGATTTGGACAATCGTTCATACCAAGCCCTTGGTGCTTGCTTCAAACCATATAGTGCTTTGTCTAACCTGTACACATGTTGGGGAAACAGTTTGTCTTCAAACCAGGGGGCTGCTCAACATATACCTCTTCTTCAAGTATCCATTCAGGAAGGCAGTCTTCACATCCATCTGAAACAACTTCATATTCATGTGAGCAGCATAAGCAATTAATATCTAATAGCCTCTAATCTAGCTACAGGTGCAAAGGTCTCATCATAATCTATTCCTTCTTGTTAATTGTAACCTTGCACAACTAGCCTTGCTTTGTTTTGACTATGGTACCTAGGTCATCCAATTTGTTTCTGAATACCCTTTTGTACCAATTACTGACCTTTCTTTAGGTCTAGGTACAAGATGCCAAACTTCGTTCCTTTGAAACTGATTTAGCTCATCTTGCATGCTAGAACCAATCAGGCAGTTAATTGCCATTTTATAGTCAGTTGGTTCTATGCTTGACAGAAATGAATAGAAAGCACAAAGTTTTGATAAACATTTCTTCTTGTTTGAATCCCCTTATTTATGTTATAATGATTTTGATCAGGGGGATGAGAAGAACTATATTTAAAACTTTTAGCAGGAAAATCATTTTGTGCTTCTCATTTGTTTGTGAACCAGCAGGATCTACAATCTCTTCTCTTCCGAGAAACAGAAGGATTTTCAATCATGTGTTTCCTTTACTCTCTTTCCTCAAGTTCAGAGGTTGTAACACTGTTGTTTGTTTGATTGTCTGTTCCCCTGAACTGCTTACTGTTCATCTCTTGGAGAACATCAGGACTTGGTTCCCTACCTATATCCTCGTCATCTTCTCCTCTAGCTCTCCACCATGATGTTCTGGTGGACCAGTAGGTGAGCCTAGGTTAGCTTGCTCTTCATTCGGAGAACCAGCAGCATGGTTCCTGGTGAACTCAAGAAGTCCAATTATCTCATCTGGTTCACCTGTGGAATCTTAGAAGACTGTTAAATTCATCAAACACAACATGAACACTCTCCTCAACACACAAAGTCTTTTGTAAAGACTCTATATGCTTTACTTTGAGAAGAGTATCCAAGAATATTCCCTCATCACTCCTAGGGTCAAATTTATCAAGCTGGTTCTTCCCTTGTTATGTACATAGCATTGCTCCAAAGATACGAAAGTATGAAATATTGGGTTTTCTGCCCTTTGGAGTTCATGGGAGTCTTCTTTAGCTTTGGCCTAATGAGTCTCTATTTAGTATATAGCAAGCAGTTTCAACAGCTTCACCCCAGAAACTCTTAGGGAGACCACTTTCAATAAGCATTGTTCTGGCCATCTCCTCAAGAGTTCTATTTCTTTCAACAACCCATTCTGCTGTGGTGTTCTGGGGCTGAGAAGTTGTGACTAATACCATGTTCCCTGCAATAATCAATGAAGTCAGCATTTTAAATTCAGTACCATGATCTGACTTACCGAGACAGCTTGTGGGAGAGCTGGTTCTCCACCTGTTTACCAGAGTCACCCATTCATCAAAAGTCTCATCTTTCGAGTGAAGCATTATCACCCAGGTGTACCTGGAAAAATCAATCAACAATAACACAGACATATCTATGACTCTTCGACTTTGAACTCTCATGGGACCGCACAAATCAATGCGTAAAGTTCAAAGGGCCTGCTGGTACTTAAAACAGTTTTAGGCTTAAAGAGGTTTTGACCTGTTTCCCCTTAACACATTCTGAACAAACTTTGTCTGCTCATCTTAATGTTAGGAAGACCATTCACCAAGTCTTGAGACTTAATTTATTCAGAAGTGTAAGGCTTGCATGTTCAAATCTCTTGTGCCAAACCATTGATTATTGTCTGAAACAGTCTCAAACAGATAGACTTATTTTGAGGAATTTTATCCAAGAAGGTAATGTAAACATCATGTTTCTGGTTCCCTCACATATAAGTTCACCTGTTTGTGAGTCAACTATGTGACAGAGGTTGGCTTGAAACTCCACTCGATTACCTTTGTACACAAGTTGTGAAATGCTAAAAATTATGTTGCAAGCCTTCAACATATAACATCATCAATCGCATTTGAAAGTGTCTTACCTACCTTACCTAACCAGTGATGGTTCCCTTGCTGTTATCTCCAAAGGTGACACTTCTCCATTAAAGGCTACTAGTGAGAAGAAATTGCTCTTTATCTCCGGACATGTGTCTTGAGCATCCACGTCCAAAACCAATAGGTACTTCTCTTCACTTTAGCTTGAAAGAACAATCAAACATTAGTCTTAAGGAACCAAAATTTTCTGGGTCCCTTTTCCACAACATTTTCATTTAGTTGGTCTTTCTTTTCCAGACTAATTTCACATGTTTATTGTTCTTATTCACACTGATTTTTCTAGCAGGACTTCGTGAATCTTGTGTCCATTCTTACCAATGATAACACACATGATGTCCTTGGACATAACATACTTACCTCTTTGGAATTCCCTGATCCATGTGGTTTCTCTGGGAGACCAGTTAGTCCTGGTTCCTTGCTTATTATAACAAGACCAACTTTCCTTGGTTACCTCATTTTGAAGTTAAGTCTCTAAGGTCTCCTGTGCATCAGTAATTTACATCACATGCATGTAGCTCTCATGAAGTTCTTCTCTCGTGATTCAAGATCTCAATTAACAACTCATTTTTTCTTTTAGAACAACAACATCGCTTTCAAGGATTCAAGTTGTAAATTGAGATTCAGAATCATACTTATCCATGGACATGTTAGTAATCACTGTTGTTTTTCCTCTTCAGTTTATGAATCTAGCATGTAGGTCACACAGTTTCTCATCATTCATCTATCAGTTCACTTATTTCATCACTATGTTTATGGGGGGAACATCATAATGTTGCAGCTTTGAGTAAAGCATTTCTTTGTGAAGATCTTCTAAGTTGCTAGCCAGTATTTCAAGGCTTTCAAAGAGAAGTCTGCTACAAAAGGTTGCTTTTCTCTCGCTACTGAAAAATCAACCGACTCACTTGAAGTTGAAAGTCTCTGGGAACTAGGAGATCAGATCTTCTTCACCATCAACTGGATAGTTTGGTTTGGAAGATCTGGCCTTTTCCAGTTCACCTTAACATTGTCCAATTCAACTTCAAGCTCTGCCACTTGATCTTTCAAGTCATGGCAAACTTCTTCGAGGTGATCACAACTGGCAATAGCAACTTCACATTCAGCACGTTTTTCTTTAAGTTCTCTTTTGCCAATTATGTATGTTTCACCTAGTTTTATACATTCATCTAACAAGGAATCTTACAAGCTAGCATATTATCTCTGTCATACTCATGCATACTCTTTCCTAACTTGTTCTAGGTTTACCTTGTGTTCATGCAATACATCCTTCTTGGCCATCAAGCACTTCTCAATTGTGCTAGTTCCCCTCCTGGTTACGGAATCAGTGTTGTTCCCTCGATGCTTGCAAAGGCAGTCATGCAACACTAGGTTAGGTGATCTTTCATCCTCATCAGATCCTGAGTCAGAATCACCCCACATTGATGCTATATAGCATTTTTGAAAGCTCGCTTTTCTCCAGACTTGGACTGTTTGTCCTTCCATTTGGACAATCTCTGATTAGATGTCTCTTCTCTCCACACTTAAAACACCCTACAAGAAGATGAGTTAGTTTTCTGAAAATTTTTACCTTTGAAGTTCTTCCTCTGATCACGGAGCGTTCTTTCAAACTTTTGGCTATCATGCCAATCTCATCTTCATCCTCTTCTACTGTTCCTTTTAAGGCTATGCCTCTGGCTGGTTCCTTCTCAGACTTAGAGTCAATCAATAACTCATGTGTCATGAGGGAACCAATCAGCTGTTCCAAAGACAATGTAGACAAATCTTTGGCTTCATAAATAGCAGTGATCTTGGCTTGTCCATGCATCTGTTAAACTGCGCAATAATTTTCTCACAAGACCTCATCAGAAAAACTTTTCCCAAGGGATCTAAGGATCATTGATTATTGTCATGAATCTCCGAAAACAATCATTGATCTTTTCACCTTGTTCATAGCAAATAATTCATATTTGGACATAAGTAAATCATTTTGGATCTTTTTACCTCGCTGGTTCCTTCATAAGCAAGTAAGAGTATCCAAATTTCTTTTGCACTGCTGCATCAGAAATTCGGTTATACTCTGCCTCACCTATAGCCTGTTGTAATATTGACATTGCTTTGGCATTTTCTCCAGCCAACTTGTATCTGCAGTCACCAGTTCACTGTCTTTCTTTGGAGTCTTGTCTTTCAGAGTCAGTCTTCATGATTGTGTTGGGACATTTTTGACCACGAGCCAGCACTCATAGTCATCCAATAATTACATTTTTGATCCTGTTTTTCACATGCATAGTTGCTTCCGTTAAACTTGGTGTTTTGCTATCATAACCGATTGCACCTAATTCTTGTAGTCTCATGCTTACTTCTCTAGATGTTACTCTTACAAGAAGCCTGGCTCTGATACCAATGAAGGTTCTGAAATATCAAGAGGGGGGGTGAATTGAGTATGATCGCTCTGACCAGTTTTTCTTTTTGCTTTTAATTTATAATAAGGAACCAAGTTGGGCTGGTTCCTATACGCAGCGGAAGTTAAATAAAGCAGTAAGAACTCACAGTATTTAACGAGGTTCACCCAATCTGGGCTACGTCCTCCTACCCTAAGCTCTTTTTATTAATCAACTCTGAAACAAAGAACTTGCTCACTCTACTGTTTCCCTACTCCGGAACCAGTACACCCTCTCACTCTCGAATGTGCACTCGACTCACACTCGTAGTCCAACTTTGTTGTTTTGAACTCACAAACACTACCAGCTTTCAAACCCTCTGTTGATCGCCTTTACAAGAACAATATTTCTCTCTTATGAATTCTTCTTAAAAAGCTAAGTAAGAGAATGTTGTATGCTCGATGTATGCTCGTGTATGACTCGTAGTAATGAACTTATGCTTTTGTTGTTTTTCTCTCAAAGTAATTTTCTCTTTTTGATCCGTAGAGAGAGTTATAGAATATCGAATTGATAGACGTATATTTATATGTATATTAACTTAACCCTAGTTTCCATAAATCTATCTTGCCAAACAAGGCAAGATTAGTTTTATGGAAAGTATTTATCTTGTTTGTCTTTATCCTAAGATTTTGATCGAACAAGATATATATCCAGTTTTAAAGGTATATTACACATATCCATCTATAATTCCAGCTGGCAAATAATCTTTCAAAAATATCCTTTGAAAATATTTTAGAAAACCCTTTTCAAAACCGCAGCCATATTCCATTCACGACTCAGCTGGTTCCCCAGCTTGGTTCCTTGAGTGTGTTATGAATTCTGTTCCAAGCTTTTGTACCAGAATTCACAACATACTAAAAACATTAAGTATTTAGTTCATTTCCATTTAATCATACTACAGAGCAATATCATGAAAATCCTTAATTTAAACTTTGAATTACAATTCTTCGAATCTTCATGCAATCTTCAAGAACTTGAATCTTTCCTTCAATTACTTCAATCTTTGAACACAGCTTTCTTCTTCGAATATCTTCGAAAGGATTCACACTTCAAGTTTGGAATCGATCTATTACTGCACATATAACAATGTTAACATGCACAAAAGATATATGATTGTTTTTCAGAATAACAGTCAAGGAAACAGCTCGTACTGGTTCTGCACCAGTGAATGAGCTCTTATATAATCAGCTGTTCTCTGTAATAAAAAAGTTAGTTTCAAAGCATTCTCATTAAATATTAACTTGTCTAGGAAAACAAGTATCTAAACTAGCTGGTTCCCAGAACCAACTACATTCATACTTTAATCATCCTGTTTCCTGTAATGGTTTGTCATCATTCAAAACTTAAGGAACTCAACAAAGTTTGTGTGCAACGACGCCAAGGTGGGAACTATCTATGGTGATCAGCAAGTCGCCAGAGAGTGCTATCTTACCACTGTCCAGCCACTTGCTAGGGGCAAGGATAAGGAAGTAGCAGAACCGTCGGGACAAAGAGTCCAGAAGAAGAGAAAGGCGGGTGAAGTATTAATGGTGCACGGGGTTCACCAAGAAGCCATGTCGATTCAATAATTGTTTGCCTCTATCTCTCGTCCTAAACCTGGAGGTCAGCAAGAAGACTTTGCCATCGACCCCACCTCACCAGAGAGGACAGTTAAAGTTGGCGAAACGATGGGTGAGGAAATTGGACAAGGACTCAAAAATCTACTAAGAGAGTATAAGGATGTCTTTGTCTGCTCCGTGGAGGAAATGTCGGGATTGGATTCAAAAATTGACCAACATAGCTTAAATGTTGACCCCACAATGAAACCTGTCAAGTAGAAGAAGAGAAATTTGGGGCCAATGCGTAGTAAGGCAACTGATGAGGAGGTCAAGAAACTTCTCGATGCGGGATTCATTCGTCCATGTCAATACCCGGAATGGGTAGCAAATATGGTGTTGGTTCCTAAACCCAATGGGGCATGGAGAATGTGTGTAGATTACACTGACCCTAACAAAGCTTGCCCTAAGGACAGTTTCCTATTCCCCAAGATTGACAAGTTGGTGGACTTTACAGCGGGGCATGAAGCCATGAGCTTCGTAGATGCTTATTCAAGATTCCATCAAATCCCACTTAAGGAGGAAGACCAGGACAAGACAGCCTTTGTCACTGACAACGGGTTGTATTATTACAAGGTAATGCCGTTTGGCTTGAGGAATGCCCCTGCAACCTTCCAAAGATGTGTAAACACCATATTCGCTAAACAACTTGGAAGGAACGTAGAAGCTTACATTGATGATCTGATCATTAAAAGTAAGAAGAAGGAGGATCATGTCAGAGATCTAAAGGAGACCTTCGATACGCTGTGACATTTTGGGATGAAGCTGAATCCAAAGAAGTGTGTGTTTGGGGTCACATCTGGGAAGTTTTTGGGATTTTTGGTAGATGAACGTGGTATTGAAGCCAATCCTGATAAGGTAAAGGCTGTCCTTGATATGCAATCACCAAGGAATGTCAAAGAGGTGCAGAAGTTGACAGGGTTCCTGGCGACGTTAGGGAGATTTCTTTCCAAGTCAGGAGACAAATGTCAGTACTTCTTTAGAGCCATCAAGAAGAGCGCCAAGTTCGAATGGAGTGAAGAAGCCGAAGCGGCCTTCCTGAAACTCAAGGACCATCTTCACTCTGTCCCAAGATTAGTGAGCCCCGAAGAAGAAGAAACACTATACATGTACCTTTCGGTGTCGGAACATGCTGTCTCAGCAGTGTTAGTAGTTGAAAGAGAGGGAACTCAATTGTCAGTCTATTTTGTGAGTCATGTCCTACAAGGGGCGGAGATGTGTTATGCTAGCGCCTAGAAATTTGGCTTGGCCCTCATGATGGCCAACAAGAAACTCCGCCCATACTTTCAGCCCACAAGATCGTGGTTTACACAGACCAACCTATCAAACAGCCGTTGACCAAGTTGGAATCGTCAGGAAGGATATTAAAATGGGCTATCGCTTTGAATGGTTTCAATCTCGAGTTTGAGCCTAGGAAAGCCATTAAGGATCAGGCCTTGGCGGATTTCATTGTAGAATTGACAAGACCTCCCCCAGTTGAAACATCAAGCGATGTTTGGACGTTGTTTGTGGATGGCTCCTCCACTCAAAATGGCTGTGGGGCAGAGATCTTGTTCAAGTCCCCTAAAGGAGACACTTTTAAATACGCCATGAGATTCAAATTTCAAACATCGAACAATGAAGCAGAGTACGAAGCCTTAGTGGCCGAGATTTGGATGTGCAAGGCAGCTGGGGCAAAGAAAATAGATGGCATGTCTGATTCTCAACTTGTTGTCAACCAAGTGAACGGGGAGTATGAAGCAAGGGATGAAAACTTGGTCCGCTATCTGGAGATGGTAAAGAAGGAGATTGAGGGACTAGATCAATTCCACTTGGTGAAAGTCCCAAGATCGGAAAATAATCAAGCGGATGCCTTATCTAAGTTGGCTAGTTCGGCAACAGGAGATTCTCCAAAATCTGCCTTTTGGGAAGTGAAGAATCGGAGGAGTATTGACAAACTAGAAGAAGTTCATTTCATCAATCGTGGAARCACTTGGATGGATGAAATTGTCGAGTACAAGCTGACTGGTATTCTTCCACTCGACCCCCCAAAAGGCCAAGTATGTGAAAGCACGGGACTCTTGGTTTGTCTATTGGAATGGTCAACTATATAAGAAGTCTTTCTCCCATCCTCTTCTCAAATGCATCACACTTGAGAAAGGGGCAGAAGTGTTGGATGACATACACCAAGGATAATGTGGCTCTCACATTGGGGCAAGGGCCCTAGCCGAAAAAACTCTTCGCACTGGATACTACTTGCCCTCGTTGAGAAAGGATGTCATGGAACTTGTAAAGAAATGTCCAATTCATGGGAATCTCCATCAAAGGCCAGCAAATCTCCTATCTACGGTATTGTCACCGCTACCTTTTCGCCAAGTGGCCGAGGTGTGGACATCTTGGGACGTTTTCCCCAAGCTCCGAGGCAAAAGAAATACCTGATTGTTGCGGTGGATTACTTCACTAAATGGGTAGAAGCGGAACCAATGACGAATATAAAAAATTCCAATGTGAAGAGTTTTCTTTGGAAAAATATCATCACCAGGTTTGGATTACCACAATCCATAGTGTTTGACAATGGTCCTCAGTTCGACTCCAATGTTCTTACAAATTGGTTATCAGACCAGGGCATAAGTGCACATTTTGCGTCGGTAGCCCATCCCCAGGCAAATGGGCAGGTCGAATCGTTCAACAAGATCATTTGCAATGGAATAAAGAAAAAATTGAACAGTGCCAAAGGATTATGGGTTGAAGAGCTCTACAACGTATTGTGGTCCATCAGGACCACCACAAAGAATTCAACTAGGGAGACCCCTTTTACATTGGTATATGGAACAGACGCTGTGCTCCCTATCGAGATGTACGAGCCTACATTGCGAGTAATGTTGTATATAGAAAAAGGAAATTGGGAGGCAATGAAGCACAATCTCGATTTGATACCAGAGGTAAGGGGCAACGCACTCCTGCGCCAACAGATTCACAAGCTCCGGATGTGCAGAGATTATAACAAGAGGGTGAGCCACAGACCGATCCAACTAGGTGATCTTGTATTGAGAAAGATGGAGTCTACAGGTCGAGCCAAGGAGGAGGGCAAGCTAACCCCAAATTGGGAAGGTCCTTATAAGATCTATGAGGTTCTCCGTGATGGAACTTATAAGCTTAAAGATGGGAACGATCATCAATTGACTCATCCATGGAATGCAAATAATTTGAAAAAGTATTATGCTTAGGCTGCAAATGTAAGCACATTAGGAGAAACTGGTCAAGAGGCCTTGTAATTTTTTGAAGTAAGATTGAATGAAAGCCTTCAATACTTTAAACTTCAAGATATTGTGTGAATGTTCAAATAGGGACAAATTCCCTCCTTAGAGCAGGTGGGCCACTCAAAGTAAGGGCATGATCTTATCGATTTCAAGCTAAGTTAATTCGCCTAGTAAATGATAAGGTTTACAGAAAATGAACATTAAACTAAATTAACTAAGTCTGCAAACGAGACATAACATAAGCAAAGGGCAAACGGCCCAAAACTTGCGAAGGACAAATGTCCACAAAACTACAAAGGGCAAACGACCCATGATTCACAAAGGACAAATGTCCACTAAACTACGAAGGGCAAACAACCCTGGATATGCAAAGGATGAATGTCCAAACATTAAACCTGCGAAGGGCAGGACTCTTTAACCTGCGAAGGGCAGGACTCCTTAAACCTGCGAAGGGCAGGACTCTTTAAACCTGCGAAGGGTAGGACTCTCTAAACCTGCGAAGGGCAGGACTCTTTAAACCTGCGAAGAGCAGGCATCTTTGGATTTGCTAAGGGCAGATGTTGTTTATTGGAAATATTCACTGAATCTCCAAGTTTAAGGGCAATCAGTATGATTGATTGACTTGACACCCCTACTAGGTCCCAAATCAATCAATTCTTTATAATCTATAAACTTAGAGATTTCGTGTTAAAAAGACCAGAGTGAGAATTTAGTGGGTTGTGCGAATGTACACTATAGTTTATATCCCTATTTTTCTTTGCATTTTTAACATGGAGACCAAAGGGAAGGTACGAACGTACACTCTAGTATATCCACCTATTACTCTTTGCAAATGTATAAAGGAATTGCGATGCTACGAAGATTATGTAGTTGTGTATCTCTTTGCAATCAATTCAATGTTGCAAAGATAAACAGTGGCAAGTATGTACAAAGCAAAATATGCGATGCGATGCAAAGAACCAAAACAAACAAATCAAAACAGAAGTACACAAATGTGAACAATGCCAAATAGATAGCAGAAGGTGGCGAAGCACCCAAAATGTATTACAAAGTTGGCATACTGGTTTTAAACCACCAAAATGTTGGATTACATAAAAAATTCTCAATAAAGATAGACAAACGCAACAACTCTTAGGATGGTGACAAGTGTCACACATCCAAGCTCCCATGGGACAAGGCAAATGCCTATAAATACCCCATGGGAGACCTCTTTTTACACACATTAATTCTTACATTTTGAGAGCATTTACTCACATTTAAGCAAGTGTCTCTCTAACATCTCTTTACCTTCAATTGCATTTAATACTTTCTTCCTTCCTTTACTTAGTTAGGCATCGGAGGGGAGATAATCCGAAAAGGATTATTCTCCTTCTTGCAGGTGCTAAGGAGCCACGAGGGACTTAAAGAGCCAAGCCATCTCGAGATTCCAAGCCAAGGTCAGCTCCTTTGAAGTAGCATTGACGGGAAGCCTCCACCCTTCTCTCAACCCTACAGCAGAGGAAATATTGTAGTTTGCCAAGCGACTCGCTACAACAAATAATAGCCCTAAACCTTACCCAGTAATCGTATGCTACTATGTTGTATTTTGATTACTAATCTATCTATTTTATTACATTTCTAATTTTTAACAATAAAAATTATTTAAATTTATTTTAAAATGAATAATATTAAAATACGGTTTTACGACTTGGTTTGGTTTTTAATTTTTGAAAAACAGAACCAAATCGTAAACCGTATGTTCAAAAAAAAATCCTAAATCAAACCATATTTTTATAAACCGTGAACCAAACCACTAAAATGCAATTTGATCCGATTTGGATACGACCCAAACCAAACTCTGTACAGCCTTACATACTAGGGCAACATAAATGATCATTGAGCATTATGTTTGGATAAGAGTGGCCAAGTACGGACCGTCTATGCCATGTGAAATGACGTCTATGGTTAAAAACAAAATTCTAGGTACAATAGTCCTCTTCAACRTTTGCAAGTAAATTTAATTAGTTCTTACATTTAAATCTAGATTTCTTTTCTTTCCAAAAAAATAAAAACTAGGTTGCTTTTATATAACACCTACAACAATATATACTAGTCTTATTTACACGCGATGTGTGTGATGTTTTTTTTTTAACTTAATACTCAATTTTAATTTTTAATATATGAATCTGATGGATGAATTTTACTATTGTATAAAAAATAAAATGAACATGTTGGCACAATGATGACAATTTAATGATAATCTAATGTGAGCCAAGAAATTGATATGAATTTTTCATAAATAATTAAATGACATTTCTAACAAACACATACATAAAAATAGTTGCAATACAATAATACAACATTAGAATTAGAGAAGAAAAAAAGAGAAACATAATTGTTTGATAGTAGAATAAAAGAAACAATGTAAGTATTTATACCCATAAGAAGTGAAATTTAAATTTTTATTAGACTATTAATATCAATTATCATAGTTATTGATTGAGTAATGAATAAGAAATTTAATGAAAAAGAGAGAATTAATCATGTTATTGACATATTGTATTAAAGAAATTATTGATTGATTGATTGAAAGATTGATTTGTTGATTATTTAGAGAATTTTTTTTTTATTCATAATTAAGAATTTCAATTAAAGACTAATGGAAGAATGTGTATTATTTTTTTGTTGTTTTTATGAATCATTAAGGTTTAAATCTTTGATTGATTAAGTTATTTTTAAAATAATTATAAATTAGGTCGAAAGAATTCAAAAGGTTTAAATAAACATTTTTTTTTTTGCAAAAGTTAAATTAGGGGTTTAAAAGTATTTTCATAGGTGGACACTATAACTCCCCCTTGGGTCATATAATAGAGATATACACTACCACAATTATAAAATTTCGCTCCTAAAATATAAAAATACTTGTTTGTACAATTGAATATTTAGATAGAATTAAAATGCGTAAATATGTAATTAAGCTTTGGTTTATTATAATTGTTTGAAAATTGCTTTAATTTGATCATTTAGTCATTAATTAGGCACAAATTTCCTTTTATATGTATAAGGGTATTAAACCTTCCTCGTTACACATATTTTAAATTAGGAAGGAATTAACAACATTTTAATTGAGTAAATTATTGTTATTTTAAGTGAAGAGTAAGTAATGATGACAATTCCAAGGAGACACCATTGCTCCTCCCTTGGCTTATATAATAGAGATATAGTATTAGACATATCATGTGGCACTTGTGGTTGACCTTCTTTCCGGATTCATATCATGTGACAATTGTGGTTTTTGTTTTAGTATTAACTAGTCTTTCTTGCCCGACTCTGCTCAGGGTTATACTATTAAAACATTACATAGAATTCTTGGCATAATAAAGTTCAAAATTTTATTGGTGATGTTGTCGTCTTTGTAGTTGGTTTGTTTCATAATGATATTACAAGTTTTAAGTGCACGCTATGCGTACTTAAAATAAAGGGGAAAATTTGTTAATCTATATTTAAATTATTGATGCCTTTTGAATTGTAACTTTATAAAATATTATGTCATTTTTCAATCATAATTTAATTTTTTTACCATGAATGTTTTAACTTAATTAGGTAGTCTTAGTTTATTTAGTAAATTTAAAACCTTCATTTATTTGAAAATTTTAAAGTAGGAAGTGAATTAATTAGGGAAGTTTTAAGTAGGTCAATTTATATTTACTAAAGGACAAATCAGACATTTCCTGGGGACACCATTGCTCCCCTCTTGGCTTATATAATAGAGATTTGTTTATGAAAATTGGAAGGTATTCAAGACAAAAGGAGTTTAATCATTGAACTATGGTTCAATGGCTTCCACGACACTTTGTGGTTGCAAATATGAAAGTT
>SNQN01001499.1:65070-75301 GCA_008642245.1 Bassia scoparia
TTCCCGATGGTTTTCTTTTAAATCTTCCAACTAGCTTTTGACAACATCTACATATTGTGTGTATATTGAATTAAGTGAGCTCTTGGCATTAGAATTATGATCTTCCCCCTTGTTTAGATACAACCCATTTAGTTTTGCGTTTGAGACTCGATTTTCTCAAGAGGATGAAGATMTTTAACAATTTGATGTTGTGGAACAGTTTCTACATCACCAAAGTCCCCAGGTGAATTCTCAAGATTTTGATCACATGAGTTACCATCTTTTTTATTACCACCCCTTTTGGTAGAACATCTAGGGGCCATGGTTGAGAAGTAACTTATGTAGTACAACCTTCTCTCCCATTGTAGTCGCTAAAAAAACATGTTGAAAAGCACTTCACCAACAAGTAAACCGCCCAATATTATATTTGGTTCGGTAGGGGGCTTCCCCTCTGGTTACCGATTATTTAGATAACCTCGCTAACGTAAAAATGGCTCCTAGATTCACAAACACAGATATGAGTGTATAAACGAAGGAAATTAAGCCTAGGTAGAATGAAACTAAAGATTAGGATAAACAGATCGAAAAGATATAAAAACCTTCCATTGAAGTAGTAATGATAGAGTCAGACTACAATTGTATCACAAGGAAGGATGGTTACCTCCATATTCACACAATTGGGAAAGATAGAGTAAGCTATTGATCTATAAGGATGAACTACGCTATGCTATGCTATGCTAAACTATACTTGACTACTAAGCCAAGTAAGACTAAAGGAAAGTAGTATATGCAAAAATAAAGATAGATTTGTTTGATGTGTTGTTGTTGTTCTTCGATTAGGCCATGCCTATTTATAAGCCTCAAGTAGTGAAGATCATGGATAAAAGTTGTGACGGTTTCCTCTTCCATGGCGGTTGCTTGGCGCCAACTCTTCTTTTGAATTTAAACACTTTATTTCCCTCCAAAATCCAGTGTAAACTCTTAGTGGGCCTTTGCCTTTTCGGGCCGTGCATAGTGGTCTATCTCTTGACTATTCCTCCTTAGCGATTCGTTGTATTGCCTGTTCAAAACACCAACGAGATAGAGAATCTCGATAAATGTTAGTCAAACTCTTGGTTGTAGTTGGTCAACGAAGTTAACAAAATATTTTTTATTCTAAACAAAGTCAAAATTTAAGCTCTCTCAACAAGTAAAGAAAGAGTATATTAATTAAGCCATGTCCATCACCATCTAGGAGAAGTCTTAGGTTGAACAAAGAACTTGAGGTTATCTTATTGGGTTCTGATTTAAGTCCATCACCAAAAAGCCCAACCCATTCTCTTAACCTAATAAGTCAAGCCCATTTCCTAGACCAACATTTACAAAAGCCTAACCAGCTGGATCCTAGCTTCAGTAAATAGACAAACATTAATTCTCATCCACCTCAAAATTACAACACAAATAATCCACCTACCTCATGTCCCCTAAAATCTCCAACTCCAAGGAACAAATTTATGGCAAAGAAAAAGAAAGGGTCAAAGTCATCTGTGAGGAAGAACCAAGGGAAAAAGAAAAAGAAGCATGTTAATTTGAGCTTTGAAGGGGAGGATTGGAGTAGGGAAGGTGAGTGGAGCTTTGAATCTGACCATTCTGACTTGGGTGAGTACTTTCAAACAGATGGGGAGGACAACTGCAAGGGGATCAAAGGTGATGGTGAGTTGTTTGTAGGGTCAAGAAAACTGTTCCAAGAGTTTTATCCTAGGTCAGAGTTAGAAGTAGGTGTTAGAGGGAAGGCTAAACATTAATTTGAAGAGGACATAAATCTATGAGATGTTGTAAAGATAGAGTATGATTCAAATGAGATCCAGAGTCTGCAAAGTTCAGATGGGGAGATAGATCCCTACCCTAAATTGAATGAGGACACAAATTTCAAAGACAAGATTAAACTTACAAAGGGCCCGAAGTTTGAAGATGCAGATACAAAACAACTATGACTATTACTTCCTTCATAACTCTTACAACAGAGTGAGTGCATATTGTAGACACGGGTGTAGCTACCCATGGGATAAGAAGCATAGGAGATTGGTCCAATGTGTGTGCAGTGATGAAAACAAGTGTAGATTCAAGATCCATGTTCTGAAGTTGAAAGGAGAAGACAAGATGCAGATGAAATGCTTGAATTTGAAGCACACATGTGGATTTCTCCATTCCAGCAGCAAAGTGACATCAAAGTTCTTATCTTTGAAGTACCTGGATGAGTGGAAGTCAGATCCCACTTGGAAATTGAAGGCTTTCATTGATAGGGTTTACAAAGATCTTGGTGTTCACATTCAATATTAAAAGGCATGGTTTGCCAGAGCAAGGGCTGAGATGATTATATATACGGACTCTACAGAGCAGTATGCTAGGGGTGTTTGATTAGAGCTTTGTAGTAATTAAACACAACCCTGAATCTTTAGTTGTTATTCAGTGATCTCCTTATGTTTTGTAGAGCTGGTGCTACTTCCCTTGAGTTACTGATGCAAGCTTTTCATTGATTTTCTTATGYTTCTAGATTGGTTGCTAATCTCACTAAAAGTGAGATTAATTAAGGTGGGTCCTCTGCTGATGTTCAACAGTAGCTCTTGGATGTGGTTCATGTTCCTATTGGATCTATTCCCTTCAGGTACTTAGGAGTTCCACTCTCTTCAAAGAAGCTCACTTATAATGATTGCTGACCTCTGATTGAAAAAGTGATTGGTAGAATCAGATGTTGGACAACTAGATTTTTATCTTATGCAAGAAGACTCTAACTTATTAAGGGTGTGCCTTTTGGGATGTAGACTTTCTGGACTCACGTGTTTATCTTTCCTTGTAGGGTTTTTCTCTGGACAAGCTTAATCCTTTTAAGAAGGCTCTAGTGGCTTGGCATCATTTGTGTATTCCTAAAGTTTTCGAAGGTTGGAATATTATTCTGATCTCACTATGGAATAAGGTTGCTATTACCAAACTCCTTTGGGATTTGGATAGTAAATCTAACAAATTTTGGGTTAGTCGGGTTCACAATTATTACATCAAAAGGCAACACCTTAGAGGTGATCATGGGTCGGGCCGAGTTAGTGTCAGGCTTGACATCAATTTTAGGCCCACTAATCGGGCTCGGGTCGGCCGAGCCTAGGTTTGGACCTAAAATCATTGTCCAAAGCCCGAAATATTGGAGCGGGCCTAACAGGCTTTTCGGGCCAGGCCCAAAAATTAAACTAAAACACTTAAAAACATACCGCCAAAGCCCGGAACAAAAAATGAAAAAATCGAACCGGGCCCATCTCGGTCCGAATTCGGGCCGAAAAATCATGTCAAGGCCCGCAATTTTTTTGGCCGGGTCGGGCTCTAATTGATTAGCTCTACAACACCTATGTTCTRCTATAGCTAACTACTCTTGAACTTTGAAGAAAATACTCAATACTAGAGAGTTAGTTGATGCCTGTGGTGGCTGGGACATTATTGTTAAGAGGAACAAGCTATCTACAAAGGTTATATATGATCGTTTGAGAGAGAAACAACCTAAGGTCCCTTGGAGAAAACTTATTTGTAATAATATTTCTGCTCCAAAAAAGCATTTTATCTCGCGGTTAGGTCTACTCAATAGACTTAGCACAGGTGCCTGACTGCATAGATGGGGTACTGGTATTCAGAAGACCTGTTGTGTTTGTTCTGCTCCTTAGAAGACAATTGAGAATTTGTTTTTTGAGTGTCCTATATCCTATGTTGTGTGAGATCAGTTGGTAGATAATATGGAAATTCAAGGTGGTGTGTTGCCCGATCTGTGGGTTACTACAGGAAGATTGATAGCAGGAGTACTCAAGCCTTTGTAAGGTGTTTCTCTGAGTCACTTTATCAACTCTGGTGTYATAAGAACTATGTTTTTATGGTGGGACCCCTTATGATGTGCAACAGATTGTTAGTGTGATTGCTTATTGAGTTGCTTGTAGAGACTAATATTTCTATTTGTTTTTGTTCTTGTGTTTCCTAAGTTTGGGCTTTGTCCAAGTCAGCTGATGTTGTTCTTGGATTTTGGTCGTGAATAGTGATGGCAACGGATTTTATTTTGACCGGATCCTACTGGATCCAAATCCAAATCCGTTTTTGAGAGAAGGATCCAGATCCGTTCCGTATACGTCAGATATTTTTTCTTAGGATCCATATCCATATCCGACGGATCTTACGGATACGGATCTAAAACAAATCTAAAACGGATCCTATGAATAAAACTATGAACTAGGGTTCTTGAGAGAAAACAAACGTAATTCAAAGCTAAACTAATTTCTACTCCCTCCGTAATGAAATTTTTTCAACAGTTTCTATATTTGGGTGTAACAAAAAAATTTCAACAATTGTACAACTTTCCTCATTTGGTAATTTTTAAATACAAATATCTCACCTAACCCCCAATTGCCTTATTTTTTGAGGGACCACTATACTAATATTCAATCTAAACCACAATTGTACTACATTTTTTTGGGGACCAATACACTAGTATCTTACCTAACCAACAATTATCTTATTTTACATTGGAAAGTGTTCTGATACAACTGTTGAAAGTTTCTCGTTACAGCAGGGAGTAATAAAAATAAAGTATGTTTACACAATAGGATTTYTCCCCCTTATATACAACCTAAAATAAAATAGAAAAGCCCAAGATATATTACAATAATAAGACTCAAAATAAATCGAATTAAAGAAAGAAAAACTTGGAAATCGACAATTAAACCAACCTGTTCAAATCGGTCGATTAAAGCCTAAAAATCCAATATTAGTAGCAAAAAGGGCCCCTGAGAGGCCTAAAATCATATCAAACGACAAGAGAAAGATGGAGGAAAACATCATATAATCACTACACGTTAAACTACCCCAAGCCAAACTCTTGCTTGTCCTCAAGCAAGCTCACCTAGATTCTCAATTCAAACACATCTCACCCAAAAAAAAACATCTCAACATATATGCTCATGACCAATTCCTCGATCAAAGATCCCAAGTAGCCCAATGTCTATCCAAGGACATGAATCTTTAATGCACAACCAACACTACAAAAAAAAATCAGGTTTTAGCGACTGCAAAAAAGTTTGTTAGCGACTGCAAAATCAGTCGCTAAACTCATTTAGCGACTACGGCGACCAAAAATCCTTCAGTCGCTAACGAAATTTAGCGACTAACTTTTTGGCAATCGCAACTTTTGTGACTACTTAGCGACTGAATGGCGACTACCAATTTTAGTGACTAATTAGGTATGATAGCGACTGACAGCATAGTCGCTAAAAAATAGCGACCGATTGTTTATTTTTGCGACCGACGAGTGTAAACACAAATTTTAACTAAAAAGGTCAACAAGACAAAGTCAAAATAAATGTAACAAAATATAAATTTTTATTGATTTGAATTTATGAGTACAATCTCTATTACAAGTTTATATGAAAATAAACTAAGTCCTCTGATTCCGTTCCGCTGTGCTGTTGAGCGATGACACGCAAGTGTCAAGGTGAGTCGAGTGTAGACAAAACGTCAACCTAGTTTCAAACGTTGTTTGGATGTATTTGAATAAAGGCTGACAAAACATAAGGCCTCACTCGAATGTGTTTGAAGGTATTCGAATGAGGGCTGACAAAACGTAAGACCTCACCCAAATGTGTTTGAGTCTCTCTGATTAGTCGACACAATTTGGTAGTGCTTGTTGACTATTTGTAGAGAGAGATTTGGAGAGAATTTTGTGAGTTTTTGAGCTTTGAATTTTCTTCTTTGTTGATTTGAAAGAATGATTTTCCTCATCTCCCTCATCTTGAAGGAGTACTCTATTTATAGAGTAATTTAGGGTTTTGGATGGATCTTGGACTTTGGGCCAAATAAACATGACCTATTTAAATAGCTTGACCCATTTGAGGGTTTTACGAATTAAATGAGTTTAATTAAAATAATTAAAATGAGTTATGTTTATTGTCAACCCAAATTAATTAAATCAATTGGACCGTCAAATATAAAATAAATCAAGAATTTTGATATTGACTTAATTATAAGTTGACGTGGCACATCATAAAATTTTCGTGCCTACAAATTGCCCCCTCGAGACTTGGTCACGTACATGATTTTGAGTGTTTGCTCGTGATCGAGTCTCGAAAATTTGTTTAACGTTTCTCACGTAAATTAAAATTGGCATGCATACAAGATGAAACTTTATCTTTTGTAAACAAAAAACAAGTTTGACTTGAATTTGCTTGGATAGTGGAACAACCGAACAAGTCTTAACAAACTTTTGGATGACAGACTTTCTTATTTGCAAAATCCCACGATATCCATGCAATCTCTCTAATAACCTCAAAGATATTACTTCGTATTTTATCCAATAGCTAGACAATTATATCTTTTGTTAGGGTTAGGCTTGGATTAATCTCTTTTCATTTTGGCTATAAATATGGCCGATCATCCTCATATTTCCCATACATTAGAGAATAGAAAGGTCAAAGTCGAGTGATTAGGTCGAGCCTAGCTACCCTAAGATGTAGTCAAACAAACTCAAAACTAAATCACCAAGCCGTCATCTTCATCCAAG
Organism: Bassia scoparia; assembly: GCA_008642245.1. NCBI lineage: Eukaryota > Viridiplantae > Streptophyta > Magnoliopsida > Caryophyllales > Amaranthaceae > Bassia > Bassia scoparia. The sequence continues at coordinate 71,609 of SNQN01001499.1, forward strand.
AGTCATGACTGACAATAGCACCAYAGAGTTATGTGATCAAAAGACCGTTGACGTGAACTCCTCGCTCGCATTAGAATATCAACACTGTATCGATCGAGTCCCGTTGGCTAATTTTGGAACTTCCGAGGGATAGTTTCAGAGTAAAGGTAAATTTCATAATCTCGTTGCTTAATCGAGAGTTTGTTTTATTTACTTGCTTTGTTTTGTTCGAAGCTTTACCGATGTATTCGACGCTTCACCATTGACGGTATCCTACTCTCGGAGCCACACTTCAAAGGGAGAAGACACCCTCGACTGGCACGTTGATGCTTCGAAGCGGCAACCGGTGGATAATATAGTAGAGACCACAACAACAACAGACAACAGAGGTATACTTTTCCTCCTACTTTGTTTTGATGAAGTCTCTGGCTTCGTGATACATCTGCTCCTGCGTTGTACTCAATATGTTTTGATGAGCATGATTATTTGATTTAGTGTGATTGTTTGACTTTTATTTCGTGCTTTTGTGTATGTTGGTATACCCGTGAATGCCATGATGTTGATCAATTTGTTTGACTTTTTTTAGCATGATTTGTTTGATGAGGATAATTGTTTTGTTTGTAACTTTCTTTCTTTCTTTTTTTTGATTTCTTTTCCTTTGTCAATCACAATTCACGTGACTTGATAGAAATTTGTTTATTTTTTTCTTATAACTCAAAGGCTTTTGCTCCTTGTTGTGATCATGCGCCACGTGCATTTTTTTTCTAATCATATCATCACGTGATTGATAATCAACTTGACATCATTCGATTTATTTCTGGTAATATACGCAAATAGCACTTGATGACAAATAACACCACTATACTTCATGAGAAATACAATCATACGAAGTAACATAACAATATCACCCTTTTTTAATACTGTATATTACTCCTTTTGTGCATCATTGTATTTTATATATATTTTTTTGCTTTGTACGTAGTACCAATTTTTTGAATGCATCTTTTTTATCAATAAAAATACATTTCGTCAATCAACTTTGTGATCAAACCAATTTTGTCTTGATAGTTACTCTTGTCAACTGGTTCAATATAAGTGGACATTCATAGAATTAACCAAGGCTTACCCATTTTTTATTAAGGTAACACCCTTAATTTTATTTTGTTTTATTTTGCATGGAATTGTCTCTCCTTTGCATGTGCTTTTGTTTGAACTAATCCCCTTTAGGTGGTACGTATCGAAGAGCACAAGTCAATAAGGTCAATGCTTACTACCGCCGCGATGGATCAACATGATCAAAACCTGGCGATATAGATAGGGGAAAATAAAAAAAACTACTATTTTAAAATATAAATTATAAGTGACGTGGCACAATATAAATTTACGTGGCCTACAAATTGCCCTATTCCCATCACGAGACTTGTTCTACACACTAGTACACAATTGAGATGTTTGTGCTGGTCCACGGATCCGGGTTCTCGAAACTATTTGCATTTGACTTAATCATAGTCATAGCTAGTAGTCATTCAAAGCAGCCGTTTTCGTTTGATGGAATGGCTTTGCATGTTTTCGTTACTTTTTAACTCCAGAACTAAATCCCACTTTCGTTTAGATATGAATTGCAATTCTCAAATATTTTCCCCCCCTATTTTCTTTATCCTATTCTAATTCCTTTTATTTTGTTTACACGCTATGTATATGAACTTAGAATTAAGCACATTAATCAACACCTTAGTCATAATGCAAAGTAATCCACAATACTGAACAAACTCTCACTGTTGCATTTGATAATTTGTATTAATGTATCTTGTAAGTAAATTCACACCAATAGATTTACGCTCATCAATATATTGATACACCAACAACATAAGGCATTATGATCTTTTTGTTAGGTAAGCTCTTATAAATATAGCCGCAGCCAGCAGGGGATTCAGTTCCCAACAAATCAAATCAAAAAGCTCGAACCAACCTCGAGCCGATGCAATAGAAGAGCAGACCATTCATAGACCAGCCACTAAACAAACAAACATAACACACAATAGAAATTATAACAGAACGATGATAACTAGAACACCACTTAGTACTCTTGAAGTCGGAGCCGTTGGTTGATGCAGTATTCTTTGTTTACGACATATTCCGATGATCTGAGGCTTGATCGCGAGTGCGCATAAAACTTAGTTTCGGTTGAGTACTTGTGAAAACTTCACGAGATAACTTTCGGCAAAGGTATTTTTTCGAGCATCGTCTGTCGAGGGTGATTTTTAGAAGAGGGTAAATCTAAACTGAAACAGAGTCTCTGTTTTATAATGGTGCTTGCTCGTTTTGTTTATGAGAAAGCTTTGTTGTTTTGTTTGAAGCTTTACTATCCTTCTATTTCTTTGGTCTTCGTTGTTTTTCTTTTTTTTTCCACTGAATCTGTTTGCATGGCTATCATGCTTTGCTTATTTTAAATCAATATAATAATAAAAGCATGCATGATCAAACTTTGAATGCAATCCTTTTGTAAATGGCCACGTTAACAATGCAAAACAGTACCTTGAATTGGTTTTTCTTGTTTTGGCTTTGCCATGTTTGCAAACTGACTTTAATTTTTGTTTGTTGCCTTAATCATGAATGATCTGAATTATGATGACAAAGCTTTCATTTTTATTTTAAACTCCAACGTTCAAGCTTGCAATTATGCTTTGGTTTGAATTTTTTCTTTTTAAATTCAAAGGGCTTTGCTGCTGTGATCATCGCCCCTTGTTTTGTCCTATCAATGTCAGTTGTGAGTTAATTTGGGCTTTTTAAATCAAAGGCTTTTTTTTTTTATCTTTGCTTTTCTGAGATCATGGCCCCTTGTTTTTTACAATCACAACATACCCATCTGCGTTTTGTCGTGATCTCTGTTTGTGTTGCGATCTTTCGGATCACAATGATGCCTAATAACCCACCTGAATTATTTCACTCCTTTGTATATATATATTTCGACACATTTATTAAAAATAACATCCTGACATATACGCGGTCATAAGACAACCTCCACTTTTTTCTTACTAATGCATTTAACTGTAATTACCTTCCTCTTTTGTTTACATTGTGATGTGTCATATGATATTGTTTAGTATTGTATGAACCATATTATTTATTAGTTAGTTCCTACTCAGTGACCGATTATGGGTATGTAAAGAGGGTCGCCTTCCTCCTTTTTCTATTAGTGAAGTTACACATTTATTGACTACCATTTTTTTGGTTCTCGCGTCAATCGGTGGTGCAACTCAACTAAAGTATATGTGTTTTTTTGAGACAGGTTACGCTACGAAGTGCTAACATGTGTTGGGAGAAGTATAAGGAATATGAACTTTAAGGGAAAGAAAAAATAGGAGTTCATTCATTCCTTGTTCTATATTACAGCATTAGATGTGTGTGTATAGCGGATTTGATAGATATATAAGTCGGAGACCCCAGTAGTTAGTCCTTTATGTTTGCTAATCATTTTTGGAGGGAACAGATTGGAAACATAAGGCTCTCCTACACCAGTTGCTAATTGATTGCTTTTTGGTTTCAATATCCCTTTTACGGTAGGGGTCACTCGTACATTTTGACTACATTAATACATGGACCAGTTGAGAGAGAGGAGAGTTACGCACATGTCAATGTTGATCATACCTATTTGTCTTACCTGTTTTGCCTATTGCTTCCATGGCGAGGGATCAACATGTTCGGGCGTGGTTG
>SNQN01001499.1:75326-94022 GCA_008642245.1 Bassia scoparia
GTCAATGCTTACTACCGCCGCGATGGATCAACATGCTTGTCGTGCTGAACCCGTCGGGGGTGTTAGGTCATCATGCTGGTCGTGCTGAACCTAACAATTCAAGGCCGTGTACAGCGGAAGACATCCAACAACAATAAGGTCAATGCTTACTACCGTCGCGATGGATCAACATGCTTGTCGTGATGAACCCATCGGGGGTGTTAGGTCATCATGTTGGTCGTGCTGAACCTAACACTTCAAAGTCGTGTATAGCGAAAGACCTCCAAGAACAACAAGGTCAATGCTTACTACCGTCGTGAAGGATCAACATGCTTGTCGTGCTGAACCCATCGGGGGTGTCAGGTCATCATGCTAGTCCTGCTGAACCTAACACTTCAAGGCCGTGTATAGCGGAAGACATCCAACAACAACAAGGTCAATGTTACTACCGCTGCAATGGATCAACATGCTTGTCGTGTTGAACCCGTCGGGGGTGTTAGGTCATCATGCTGGCCGTGCTGAACCTAACACTTCAAGACCGTGTATAGCGGAAGACCTCCAACAACAACAAGTTTAACGCTGACGACCGTGGACAATCAATCATGTGTTTAGCCAATACTTGTCGTCACGGCATATTTAATTTGTCTAACTTCTCTTTTGTTTGGTGTTGACTTAGTATTTGTCAACCAAGATTTTGGTTCTTAAGCTTTCTCCAATTTTCGGGGCCTCTTTTTTTGTTTTTTTTCACGGGTTTTCGAAGAAACTTTTTTCAAAGTCCGAGACATGTTTCAAAATTGATGGTGCTTTGAAGCTTTCTCCATCGTTAGAGAATATTGTCACTTGAGCCTTTTTGCATTCTAAACTTGAAGTGCTTTTGGTTGAATGTTGGTGCTTAGAAGCTTTCTCCAACAAACTTTGATGAATGGCGGTGCTTGGAAGCTTTCTCAGACCTCAGACAAACTTCAATAGATAATGATGCTTAGAAGCTTACCCTGACAAACTTTGATGAATGACGGTTCTTGAGAGCTTTCTCCGTCGAGCTTTGAACAAATGATGACAAATGTGTTTCATCGCTCATCAATTAGTTTTGTGAAGACGAGACGAAGTGATCTTCATGCTCCGATGCCCCCAAGTTTAAGTTTTTGGTTTACATGGCTGCACTCAAATGAAATTCAAGATGCCTACGTACCAAATAAGTATTTGAGATGTGCTTATTTGGATCAAGTCAAACGTTTTCAAGGTATAATTTGTTTGAGTTTAATTGTAGTTTAGACTCTTGTTTGGGAGATGTTTAATTTTGACCATGCAGTTTATACTCTCGTTGAAGAGTACTCTAATTCTCATCATGCAGTTATCTTGCTCTGTTGAGGAATACTTTGATTTTGTCATGCAATTTATACTCTTGCTTAGGAGTACTTTGACTTTGTCATGCAATTTATACTCTTGCTTAGGAGTACTTTGATTTTGTCATGCAGTTTATACTCTTGCCGAGGAGTACTTTGAATTTGTCATGCAGTTTATACTCTTGCTGAGGAGTATTTTGATTTTGTCATGCGGTTTATACTCTTATTGAGGAGTACTTCTGTCTCTTATACACATCTAGATGTGTATAAGAGACAGGTTTATACTCTTGCTGAGGAGTACTTTGATTTTGGTTGTGCCTTTTATCCTCTTGCTTAGGAGTGCTTTGATTTTGTCATGCAGTTTATACTCTTGCCGAGGAGTACTTTGAATTTGTCATGTAGTTTATACTCTTGCTGAGGAGTACTTTGATTTTGTCATGCAGTTTATACTCTTGCTGAGGAGCACTTTGATTTTGGTTGTGCCTTTTATCCTCTTGCTTAGGAGTGCTTTGATTTTTGTTGAGTTTTGATTTGTTTTTTTCAAGGTTGTAGTCACGATCATATCCTCCCTTGACGTAGACGCGCGACTAATCTGATTGATCTTCATGGTTGGCAATCACATTCTCCATTTCATGAGCGCGAGTTGCCAAGTCTTGAAATGTTTTTGGCTTTATTCCGTGTAAGATGTAGACCAATTTCCAATGCATACCTTGGATGCACATCTCTACAGCAGAACCTTCACACAAGTGATCTTTGCATTGAAGGCTTAAAGTTCTCCACCGATTGATGTAATCCACAACCGGCTCGTCCTTTAAATGGTTGGTGTTAGACAACTCGATCATGCTCACTATACGACGAGTGTTGTAGAAGTGATTCAAGAAGGCCTTTTCCATTTGCACCCAATTGTCAATGGATCCGGGAGATAAGTCTGTGTACCAATCAAATGCAACACCTTTGAGTGTGTGGACAAATTGCTTCACTAGAAGGTCCCCTTCGGTACCAGCATTGTTGCATGTTTTAACAAAGTGTGCAACATGCTGCTTCGGATTACCTTTTCCCTCAAATTGCATGAACTTGGGAGGTTGATAGCCCCTAGGCATCTGCAACGATTCAATTCTTTTTGTATAAGGTTTGGTGTAGTGGTCATTTTTACCCAAACCTTTAAGAAGTTGTTGTTTGACAGCGTTTGATATCATGACTTGGAGTTGTTGAATGGTGAAAAATTTTGAAAGGTCTTCATGAGACCTTTTACTCCTTTTACTCTGCTTCGTCTTTGAACTTGCGCTTGATTCTTGAACATCATCTTCACTTTCGCTTTCTTCATTCTTGAATGGCTCACCAATTGGCATTTTCTCAAGTCTTCTTGTTAGCTTGTCGATTTGTTTGCCTTGGTGTTTGATTTGTGCTTCCTTTTCTTTGCTTTCCTTGATAAGTTTTAGGACTTGTTCCTTCATATCTGCGAGCTCTTCTTCGATGGTGGCTGCTCCAATTACCAAGGCATTTACTACGATAAGGATTGCATCATTTGACTCCATCAAAGGAACTTTGTTTCGAGAAGATGATTTTTTATCGTCGACGTTGCAATTGAATATTTCTTTGGACGTCATCGTTGGATGTGCGTGCTTGATTGCTTGAGCGGAAAGGAGATGAGAGGTAGAGATGCTCCCACCGGGCGTGCCAAAAATTTGTAAACACAAATTTTAACTAAAAAGGTCAACAAGACAAAGTCAAAATAAATGTAACAAAATATAAATTTGGGTTTTTCTACACGGTACCCTTGAAAAAATGTGTTTTCTACAATATACTCTCATTTTTTGGACCCTTCTTATTATACCCCTAAATTATACAACCATTCTACATTATAACCATCATGGTTAAACTTAACCACACATGGTAAAGTTTATTATTTTTTTTTTTAAAAAAAAAAATCAAATAATTAAAACAACCACCTCACCCCACCCCTAATCTCCCATAACCACCACCACCCATCATCACCAACACCAATGTCCCTCACCAACACCGCCGCCTATTACCCTCGAATCCCCACCCTCGAACCCCATCCCTCACCACCGTTGCAGCCTCGCGAACAAAACCATTGTAGTCATTACCTGGTAGAAGACATGATTGAGATTCAAAGCAAAAGTAATCAAACATATCTACAGTAATATATTATAGGCCACACAAATTACAATTCCAATGAGTTTCTGCAGATGCAGAACAAAAGGGAGCAGATAAGGTCAAGCCAACCAAATAGACATCACAACATAATAATCAATTAGTAGCTCAAATAAAGCAGTATGAAGTGACTACAAAAACTAGTACAATAGTACTCCATTCACAGCTTACAGGTATTCATAACTCGTAGTGCCATGCGGATCACCACTGCTCCCACCACCCTTGCAAACTGCCCAGCTTCACAAACCTCCCACCACGCACGAACACCCCACATCAAAACCCCAAAATTTGCGAAAAAACACAATTGAAATCACTATTTTGCAATTAAACTACAAACGAATCAAAGCCCAAAGTTGATTTTCGAATTGATTTAAGGGTTTTCAATTAATTTGGTATTTAAGGGTTTTGAATTGAGTTTGGAAATGATTTAGGGGTTTCGAAGGGGGTGGTGGTGCAGTGGCAATGAGTTCTTGTTCGGCAGCRGTGCGTTCTGGTGCAGTGGCGGTGCATTGTGACGGGGGAGTGGGGCTGCTGGGGGTGGTGGTGCAGTGGTGGTGTAGTGGGCTGGTGCTTGAGGTGGTTGTTTTGTTATTTTGATTTTATGTTAAAAAATTTAAAATTAACCTTAGTTTAGTTAAATGAAATCATTAAGGTTATAATGTGAAAAGTTTTCGAAATTTAAGGGTATAATAAGAAGGGTAAAAAAAATGGAGGTATATTGTAGAAAACGCGTTTTTTCAAGGGTATCGTGTAGAAAACCCTATAAATTTTTATTGATTTGAATTTATGAGTACAATATCTATTACAAGTTTATATGAAAATAAACTAAGTCCTCTGATTCCGTTCCGCTGCGCTGTTGAGCGATGACACGCAGGTGTCAAGGTGAGTCAAGTGTAGACAAAACGTCAACCTAGATTCAAACGTTGTTTGGATGTATTTGAATAAAGGCTGAAAAAACGTAAGGCCTCACTCGAATGTGTTCGAAGGTATTCGAATGAGGGCTGACAAAACGTAAGGCCTCACCCGAATGTGTTTGAGTCTCTCTGATTAGTCGGCACAATTTGGTAGTGCTTGTTGACTATTTGTAGAGAGATTTGGAGAGAATTTTGTGAGTTTTTGAGCTTTGAATTTTCTTCTTTGTTGATTCGAAAGAATGATTTTCCTTCTCTCCCTCATCGTGAAGGAGTATACTCTATTTATAGAGTAATTTAGGGTTTTTGATGGATCTTGGACTTTGGGCCAAATAAACATGACCTATTTAAATAGCTTGACCCATTTGAGGGTTTTACTAATTAAATGAGTTTAATTAAAATAATTAAAATGAGTTACGTTTATTGTCAACCCAAATTAATTAAATCAATTGGACCGTCAAATATAAAATAAATCAATAATTTTGATATTGACTTAAATATAAGTTGACGTGGCACATCATAAAATTTCCGTGCCTACAACGAGTTAGTCGCTAAAAATGGCGACCGAATATATAAGTTAGAGACTAGCTTTAGCGACTACCTTTTGATTTTAACAACCAACTTGTGGTCGCTAAATTAATTTCCAGAAAATTAAAAAAAAACAAAATCAACAATTAAAATTATTAGTTGTTGATTTTGTTTATGTAATAGTAAACCATCAATGCATATGATTATATATAAATGAACAATATTTGTATTTATACATTAAAAATTATATAAAAATATCATTTCAAGTTCTAAATACATCAATTCAAAATTACAAACAAATAAAATAAAATGTGAAGCTCCCGTTTAGACAACGCTAAGGAGTCAGACCTTTATAAGACCAATTTGGCATTGGCCTTACTTCTAGTGTTGTAATCTCCCAAAATAGAAATTTACCTCCATCATACTCAGTCTGCCATTACAACAGCTCCGACGAAGAGTAAAGCTTTTGTTCAAACCACGCAATACAACCTCTTGAAAAAAAAGAGCTTAAATGCAAGCTGCTAAAACTCCACAATTAAAAGAACTCCTATCTTGTGGTGGGCTAAAAGTAAACTCATTCGCTCTCCGTCCACATATGCAAAAGATGTGCACATGAATTAATTTTTGTAGCCTAAAATACTAAAATGGCACCCTCTCATCTCACCAACACTCTTGTGTTTGAAAAGGGAAATAATAACACTCATTCTACAATAGTAGACTCGAAATGCAACATATACTATTTAACCTTGGCAAGGTACTCAATCTAGAAGACACAAATGGACACAAAGTTTATCAAATGAGGTTTTTATTAGCTTGTCATGGGGCTTAGGTTAAGGGTAGGATATAATTTGGGAAAAGTGAGCTAGAAAGTTCATCTTAGGGGAGCAAACACCAATGAATCAACATAGCCTAAAAATGAGGCTAAACACAACTCCAATCAACTCCTAACTCCATAATCCAAACTAATTCGATGTACAAACCACAACCACAATGTATCATCATGAAAATATGAACTATACAGCTTGCAAAGGCATTATTGAACTACTAAAATAATAAAAACTTATTTTTRGATAAAGGATTTTGATTTTTTWAAGAATAACATAACTTTTGCCTTGCATTACAATAACTAAGATACAGTTGATGATGACACAACAAACTAAAGAGCCAACAACTCAACACCACAAATACTTCAAATAATCCCCAATACAAACCACTACAAAAGCATACACCACACATACCAACCACCCTAAATGCTCCCCAAGCTAGACTTGGGGTACACGAATATGGGTTTATAATGTAGGTAATTACGAAATGAAAGGAATAAGGCTAAAAAAAGCTGGGATCAAGGGAGTAATATAGTGTTCTAATCAATGTAGCACGAGTCCTAACAAATGAAAGCCTCCTATTATGCTTAACAAATGACCGAATAACCAACTAAACCATTACCAAGCCAAGATTAAGATCAATGACATGTATACCAGGAACTATCGCACAAGAAGGAAATAAAGATAATCATACAATAAGGCTCAAATCCTTACAAGTTAAATTCTTCTTCGTTCCAAGATAATACATCAAGCTCAGTCACACAAATCTAATTCAATTAAGGAATCAAAAAATAAAACAGGGACACATGCTTTTCAAGAGAATCTATATACACGAGGGAGATTATCACTATCTCTTTTTACACTAATCTATGAAAGCAATACATTTTTTTTTGTTGCAAACTTGAAGGTAAACTCTCAATCCTAATGAATAGTACAAACCTTACAACTATCCTAAGAAACAATAAATCTATACTAAAAGGCAATAAACTCTACACTATAAAGTAATAAAAATACCTCAAACTCCAGAACGTGCTTGATATAATCCTCCCCCAAGATGAACTCTGCAATGTCCCTAGTGCTAGATAAAGGTAGTAAATCAAGTGCATATCCATCATGGTGAAAAGAATGAAGGAGGAAGAAAGATCGGACTCAATTTTTGCGATTTTTCCTTGTCTGGAAACAAAAATTGCTCGAAAAACCTTTTTYCGAGCCGAATTTTGCCAAAATAGGGTGGTGCCCACTACTTGTAGTGGGATTTTCTTAGAATGTCGTTTCCAATCAGAAAACACTATTGTTTTTATTCGATTTGGAGAAGTTTGATAATTTTCGAAAAAAAATGGTTGAATCGGCCAAATCAAGTCTAACCGATGTCATAACCGACCGGTTCAACCCTAATCACTCGGTTCAAACTCCTCTTCGAAATTTCTTCCCTCACGCATCCGAGAGGTTTGCATGAATCGGCCTCATAACCGCCTGATTAAGGTTTGAACTGACCGATCAATTCCATCAAGCCGATCGATTCATATAAGTAGTTCCAATTCCATCTCTCGCGCATTTGAGAGATTCAAATAACCCGACCTCCTAACCGGCCGGTTTAAGTCCTACCAACTGGTTCAAATTGTTGCGTGCTTCCCATTTCCTTCCTTGCGCATTCGAATGGTGAGATCTAACCGGCTAGTTGAACTGGCCAGTTCGGCTCTAACCGCCCGATTAGTTTGTTGGCTCCTTTACTTCAATTTTCCTTTCCTTTCATCTGCACACTTAGCATTCAAATAAGTTCCTCATACCCTCTTCACCAAAGTAACCATTGTACACTACTCTAAGCTAATAACTACTTTATAAAGCAATAAACTACGAGATGCCTCCTGCAAAGCGCTTGTTTAACATCGTGATGAGCCTGACGAATTACCCTTATTGTGCTCAACCAACAAGAGGTGGCTCTTGAAGATATAAATTCTCAGTCAGGCCAATTATATCATCTTTATGGTGCAAGATGAGATGTGGCTTGTGGAACTTGAACTTATAACGCTTCACATTGATTCCCCCCTCATAACCAAGCTCATTGACATTTGACTTAAACCTTGTAGGAAAGAGTTTTAGCCTTGAATTGTCAAGCATCACCTTGTTCCCGACATGGAACTCACAAGTCATAACTCCCTTGTCATGATCACTTTTACCTACAAAATACTTTAAACAAAGAGTGGCCTCCAAAGGATTCCGAAAATAGGATTGAGGTGGGTTAACATGCTCAATAACATCAACTTTACAACATGACTCTTCTACCATGGGACTTCCCAACTCTTTAGACAAATTGAAGGTCACCTTATCATATCCTATATTCAAAGTAAGTTACTTTTCACATCTATGATAGCCCCCACATTATTAAGGAAAGGTTTACCTAAGATGATAGGTACATGTAAGTCCTCAACTATATTGAGCACAATAAAGTCGATAGGGATAAAGAAATAAATAATTTTCCTACTTTAACTAGAACATTCTCTAAGACACCTAAAAGGCGTTTCTTAGAACGATCATCCATTTGTAAGGTAATATTAGCACGTTTTTAAGAGCTACCATATCTAACTTTTTGCACACAAACAAAGGCATGACACTAACACTAGCCCATAAATCACACAAAGCTTTATCGAAAGACAAATGACCAATGTTACATGGAAGTGAAAAACTCCCAGGATCTTTCAATTTTGGTGGAGACTGATTATGCAAAATTGGACTACATTCTTCAGTAAAAGCCACGGTCTCCACTTCATTGAATGTTCGCTTCCCAACCAATTATCTTTCAAAAGTTTAGAATAGGAAGGAACTTGAGTTATCAATTCATGAAAAGGAACTGTTACCTTTAATCGTTGCACAACCTCAATGAACTTACAATGATTAGGATCTAACTTGTGCATCACCGCTCGAGTAGGGAAAGATGGCTTAATAGGTGACACAACTATAGGAGGTGCTTTCACTTCCTCATCTTCTTCCTTTTCAGCTTTGTTCTCTTAGCATCGTTAGACTCTACATCATTATGCATCCTCCTTGCTCTCCTCATAACCTCATCATTAGACATTGGTGGCTCATCATAATTAGTGCCACTACATAATGTGATGGCATTACCACCTTTTATAGGTTGAATAGGTTGTGATGGAAGAACTCCTTGTTGCCTTTGTGCATTAGAAGCAGCCAATTGCGCTACTTGTATATCCATCTATTTTTTAAGCACATTTAAAGACTGGACATCCTTTTGCAACGAGCCAATCATCGAGTTTTGCTGCTGCAACTCCTTCTATATCGCTCCAAACATTGAACCAAACTTGTCCTGCATTTGCATCATGTTATTTTGTTGTTGCAACATTAAGTTTTTTTTTGTTCAACAATGGCCTAATCGACAATTGGCTCTTATTGCTGCAGTGGCGGATTGTACAGAGGATTGTACGGAGGATTGTCATGGATTGTACTGTTGTTTCTGATGCGGTGACAAATAACGAGGTTGGTGCTGCTGTTAAGTTAAAAAGAGAAAATATAAATGAATTTTCTAATGAGCGCTCAAGAGCACACATTAACACAACAAATTCTTTATTAAAAATATATTTTTGATCGATTTTGGAAAACTTAAAATATATGAAGCAACATTTTATTTATTTATTTTCAATTTAACAAGTCTTTTCTAATTGTTTTCGTCGTCATTATATTTTTCAAATTTAAACCCCATAATTTTGTTAACAAAATAAAATAAATCACAATTGAATTTGTTATTATTTAAAAAAGGCATCTAATTATATTCGCTATAAAAATTAGCAAACATTGTAAAAAGTGTGAGCATGAACATATCGACAACCAACTTAAGACAAAAAAATGTAATGTGGCTGCTGGGATTCGAGCCCAGGTCTCCACGGCCACAACGTGGAATTCTAACCACTAAACTACAGCCACTCTCTGTTGTCCTCATGTGAGGAAAATAATATTTATTTGATACTTGAAAATTAGTATTTAAATTCATTACTCACTCCACTAACTGAGTGACAGTAAAGCAAATATTCCGGGAATCAGAAAATCATCGGCGACTTCACCAACACCCACTAAAATGCTTTCCCCCACCATTTTCTCTCTCCTCCTCACAACCATCACCACACTCCTTTCTCTCTCCTTCACGTCATCATCTTCCCCGTTTAACGATTCTCTCACCTACATTTGGCCGTTGCCTTCAAACTTCACTTCCGGCAACGACTCTCTCTCCGTTGACCCCTTACTTTCTCTCTCCTCATCCGTTGACTCTCCCATCGTTTCCGATGCTTTTCTTCGTTACAAGCGCCTCATCTTCTCTCACTCGTCTCTGGTTTCCCGCGGTTTTTTTGACATCGGCGCTCTTCGTGTCATCGTTCAATCTTCCAATGACGAGGTTTAATCTGATCATTTTTTTTTTGGAATTTTGTTTGAATTTTGATTTTTTTATATTTTGAATATTGAATTTTAATTTTGTTAAATTTGGATGTTGTTAGCTTCAACTCGGAGTTGATGAGAGCTACGTTTTGAGGATTACTAAGAAAGATGATCAATCCATTGTTGGAGTCGCCACAATTGAGGTAATTCTCTTGAATTTTCTGGTCTTATTTACTTTTGAGTAGTAAAAACCACGATCAAATTGTTAATACGATGTATAATTATTGTTATTTACCGATTAATACGGACTATAGTACTGTACATTCAACAAAATAAGTTTGATTTGTAGATCACTTTCAAATTTTCTCAGTTATACTCAATATTAAACAATCCAATGGATTGACAAAAATTGTCAATCCAATTACATTTTGGTAAAGAAATGGAATATTTTATTTACAATATTGCTATTTATCTTTTTTATTTTATTTTATTTATCAAAATGTCATTGGATTGACAATTATTATCAATCCAATGGATTGATTAGGAATTTTCATGTACTTGGTAGTTCAGTGGATACTAGTAAAATTAGCTTCACTTGATTTTGATTTTATGTGGACTCAATAAATTACTGTTGCATGTAGAACTTTTTGCATTTGTGATTTGAACCTAATTTATCTCTATTCTTAAATTAACTTATTTGGACTTTCTTTTCTAATTATTTTGATACGATTCAGAGAAATAATTAATCAATCAGATCTCGACTAAGCAAGTTGGAAACTGGATTGAGCTAATCCTCAGGTCATGAACAACGAAGCGAAATCTCTGGAGGCCTTCAATGTAACACTAATTTAGAGGGAAAGAAACGATAGCACGGATAAGAGCTATTTAATACAAATCTTACTTTCATTTACATGGTTACGGCTCCGTTTGGTAGAGCTTAAAAATTTCCATGAAAAGTGTTTTCTTCGTTTTCCAATTTTACATTGTTTGGTAGACAAAGGGGTGTAAAATCATTTTCCACTAAAATTTCCCTTACAATAATGGAAAACCATTTTCCTTCCAAAATGAAGGGAAATTATTTTCCTTTTGTACACTTCCCTCTCATTACCTCATTGCATTCCCTTTATTTTTCCTATGTTCTATCATTTTTTTGCATGCAATCAAACCATGAAAAATTGTTTTCATAAAAATTATTTTCCATTCTAAATGGTTTTCCACGAAAAATCATTTTACATTGAAATTGTTTTACGCCCAACCAAACGGAGCCTACATCCTAATGAACTATATATAGCATAAATAACTTGCTAACAATCTCCTTAAATTTCCGCTACCACCTCAGAATTTGACTTCTACCTACCTGAGTACCTGGTAATTGACGATGTGGTCCCTTCTCCCATTATAGCAGTACTTTTGCTCAGTTCATCTTGATTACTTCATTGTTCCACAAAATTTTCCTTAAATAAGTGTAATTGAGGCGAGGGGAAAAGAGCCTACAGCGGATTATGAATAGTTTTCTCATTAAATTGTTTACTTTATGGTTTGCTCTTTGATGTATATGGTGTTGTTCTTCTGGTGGAAGTCTGGAACAATTCGTTAAATGGTAGTTAAAATGTTAAATTAAGAACACTTGGAACAGTGTGCTTTCATATTATGTTACAGTTGGTGAAATTTGTTTATGGATGGAAAATGGAAACGAGACATCTCAGGTTTAGTATTGAGATTGACGAAGAAATCAGATTTAAAAGAAAAATTGTGGCATGTAAGGAAATAAGCTACTCACTCCATTACGCTTTATTTGCAACACTAAGTAAAAAAGGGTGTTACATAATACTTGCAACACTTCTACATTTTTTCATTTTGGGTAAATTTTAAGTGGTGAATACTTTTTTTTTTTTTTTCCTTTCCCTTCTTTCCCACATGGAATCTTACTCTTACTTTTCCTAATCTTACCTCATTTCCCACATTGTTACTCTCTCTCTCTCTCTCTCTCACTTTTCTTAATCATACACATTTAATACCAATTAACAAAACTTGCATAGGGAACTCCCCTAGTATGAATAAAGCGTAACCGAGGAAGTACATGGAAAGCAAAAGGTTACATATTTTTTCTTACTTGGGCTATTGGCCATTGCTGAAGCATCATTGTATCCTCTTAAAATGAATTTTGTGATTTGTAATTGTGTTTATTTGAAAGGATAAAAAGGAGCACGACTGATTGTATTTCTTGTTTTTTTGTAGGCCAATACAGTATATGGCGCATTGCGGGCATTAGAGGTATACACTTTAGTATATTTGTTACGTAATGTTCCGATAGAAAATGAGGAGGRAAAGGAAGGGGAGAGAGAGAGAGAGGAGGATGGGGAGGGGATAGGTATGGCCCATTTTCCCTCCAAATGTCTTCAAATTTGGAGGGAGTGGACTTATTAAAGAGGGATTTAAAATGGATTTCTCCCTCAGCCTCCCCTTTTTTTCCCAAACTTTTTCCCAGACAATAGAAATTATCCCCTCCCTTTCCCTTCTCTTTCATTTCCTTATGTCCAAAACACAGGTTTAATATTTGGCTACGACTTTATCTATTTTATTGTGTAGTTTTAGATTTATTTGTTTCGCAACAATTGAGCTTTAGTTTTTGAAGTTCAAAACTAGACATGGTTAGGCATTTCTTTACTCAATCGAAACTATCGCCTTAGTTAGGCATTTCTTTTTATTTTTAATAAGCGATCCAACTCTCATAGTGAGAAAGGCCATTTGGCTTCTCTTCTCTGTTTCAAGGGGTTTAATTTTACGCACAGTAAAAGCTGTGATGATGAATTAGTGAAATAACTCGTTTATGTAATTGGTGCACTACTGCTTGCTGTTTCTCACAAGCTATGGAAGTGGAATAGTTTTTTCTACACGTTGATATGCCTTACTGCTTAACATAGGAAATAATAGTGTGGATGATTTTTATCCTCATTTTGACCGGAAAACTTATGCCATCATAATTACTACCGAAGTTCACTCAGACAGTTATTATTGTCTTTTACATTAATTACGTTGTTGTTATGCTTTATCAGGATCTTGTCTCCTCCCCCCCCCCCACAACCCTAAATCTTTCTTTTGAATATATCATGCAGACATTCAGCCAGTTATGCACATTTGATTATGGATCAAAAACTGTAAAAATATCGAAGGCTCCATGGTATATTCAAGACAAACCAAGGTTTGCATATCGTGGACTTCTTATTGGTAAGCTGCTTCTATTTTCCTTAAAGGAATTCGAAAGATTTTCATTGGGTGCACTTGGGGTCTTGGATTTACATCATACTTAACCGAGCATGATGTATAAAGTCATTTGTTTGTTACATTTATTGTTTGACATCATTCTGATGCATTTGTCTCTTTCTTGCAGATACTTCTAGGCATTATTTACCAATAGGTGTTATTAAGCATATCATTGATTCCATGGCATATGCTAAACTTGTAAGTTTTTCTTGTTGTCAATTTATTACTGTTTATATGAACCTTTAGCATTGTTTTGTTCTGTTCTCTTGCCTTTTAAGTTTCTTTGTATCCTAATGTTTGAAATTTATATTCAGTAGAATGTTCTTCATTGGCATATTGTGGATGAGGAATCTTTTCCTCTTGAAACATCATCATATCCAAATTTGTGGAAGGGTTCATACTCCAGGTGGGAGCGATACACAGTTGAGGATGCTTATGAAATTGTCAAGTAAGATATGATTAATTTCATACTATAACTTGGTTTCCTGAATATGGTGGATACTAGCTCTCCATTCTGAGTTACACTTTGTATGCCCTACAAATATATGTTTTTTTAGAAGATCCCTACAAATATCTGTAATCAAGTAAATAGGATTCTATATTATTGTCAATCCAATCACTGTTAAGTATTAACCCTTTTAATTTTTGGGTAATATTGACATTGTTGACTGATCCTTGCAGGCCTTTTATAGTTTGTTGTTTGTCATTAATTGGTTACTAGTCACTGTAGTAACATCTGAACCCGGACAAGGGTCTTTTCTTAAGGCAGCTACAATATCAAGAATACAGGGCCCTCATTTTCTACAAGGATGGACTGATGTAGTTGACTGCATAAATCATGATGTCGCCCCCATGACGTGCTTATGCGAATACCTTGCCTAATTTACCCTGTAACACCCTCATCACTTTCAAACTTTCCCATAAATTCATGTTGTAACCCATCAGAATTGTCCCTTATTGGTTCAAGGTATTTTTCCTTATGGGTGGCAATGAGAATGAATTATTCCTCATTCCCTTAATTGTCTCCATGTGGGGATTTTAAGGGTGCGTTCCTTGTTAAACTTTAACGTGGATCCCAGAAAACTTCTGAACCAAAGTTTATGATTTTCTGTTGGATTTTCTGAAACTTTCTGAGATCTTATTCCAAAAAAAGGTTCACTTGTATATAGACTTTGGATCATTATGCTGAATGTCTTGAGATGAACTTGGTGACGACATCTTTAAAGACTTTAACAGAAAATACCTTCGTTGATAATTGTGTGACATGTAGCCTTCGAAGAGAATATGAAGGCCTTAGCATAGAAGGAGCTCTTGCATGTAGTTCTGTAAAGAGTTGCATTGGCTGAAGTGCTGAACTACATCTGTGCATTGGTAGTGACAAAAAATGCTCAAAATGCAACTGTTACTGATTTTGTCTGATCAATTGAATTGTTATTCTGCATCCTTTTTCATTATTCATACACCATTGTCCATCTGTCACTCTGTCCTATGTTATCCTCCTCCCCTTTCTCTTGGTTCTGGATTCTAAAAAGTTATATTCTATTGCTTCCTTATCTTTTTTAACTATATTTCAATTTCTCCTTCTACATGTGTATGTGATATGTGATGGCTTGCATGCAGCTTTGCAAAGGCAAGAGGTATGCTTTTACCCCCTTTTATATTTATATATTAGCTGACATTCTTTATTCGCGTCACTTTATGTTTAGTTTGATGTTGGACCATAAAACTTGATACAAAATTCTAATAATTCTGATAATTGTACAGCATCCTATGTGTGGATGTTTATTAATATTTTTTTTGGTGCTAATAGAGCCACAAGGGTGGGGTGAGAATCGATCCCAGGATCTCCTGAAATCGAGAGAGAAGCTTTAACCACTTGAGCTATCCCTCACTCTCACGTGTGGATGTTTATTGTGACCCTTTGATTGATCCAGAAAAGTGGGGTCTTGCGATTTACCTAGGCTGCTAGGCATAGTGAGGAAAATGAGATGCATACCTTTCGTCATTCCTTGGGTGTAGTGAGGAAAATGAAATGCATCCATCTCTTCATTCCTTTTCCTCAATCTTTGATTTTTCTCTCCCTCTATCTATCATGCTACCACTCCTTAAGATATACCCCTCGTTTAGACCTTTTATGACCCATTTGGTAGTCATTAATAAATGGTGGCAATGAGAATGAATTTTAAGTATAATTTTACAAGGGATGCACCCTTAAAATCCCCACATGGAGACATTCTCACCCCCGTACTTTTTATGTCTTTATGGGGAAGTAATCTCATGCGGCATTACCAATTATGAGTCATGCCTCAGCCTTTTCCCCACTCTGTGGGAAAGCAATCTTAATCCTAAGCTTGTGTTTTTATGTCTATTGGGAATTGATTTTCATTACATCCATTACCATTTGGGGGGTAGCATTGGGTGATATTGAAAACTTTTACAACCATTATCGCTTGGGGGTGGCATTGGGTGATATTGAAAACTTTAGAACAAAAATCGACACTTAAGATAAATAGGCATTGGGAATGAACATTGATTAATAATTACCAATTTACATACAAATTCATTTTAATTACCGTCATTTATATCCAACTACCAAATGGGCTGTTAGTCCTTAATYCTAAATGAGACTCTCTTTGATGCGTATGAGTTATTCTCTTTCATRCTTTTGTTTGTTTTGTGTGAATTCAATTTTTTGGATCTTCAAATGGATTAGACTAAGTTCCTTTATCTCTTGTGGCAGGAATCCATGTCATGCCAGAGATTGATGTACCTGGTCATGCTGAATCATGGTATGTAATTTCCTTCTGTTTTTGTCTTTTTGTAGATATGAAGCTTGACCACTGGAAATAAAGCTAACAAAGAAAGGAAATTCCCCTCTATGTTAAAGTTACCAAGCTTTATGTTTCTTGGCAAAGAAATTTGTTTACTTCTGATGATCATCTGTAACTCTGATAGTCTGAAAAATCTTCTCCTTTGACTGCCTATATGTCTATATACATACCATGTCTATTGTCTTTAAATTTTAGTGAAAGGATGAATTTTATGCTGAAGGTGTCTTCAGCTTCAGCAATAAGTAATCTTTAGTCTCCTTTGCACTTGCTTAAAGTTTTAAAATCTTCATGTCCGGCCAGCAAAAAACAAAGCATTAAAATTCCTGTCTTCCTTATAGCTGTCATGTGCCTCTTAAATTTGTAAAAGCTATTAGATTGATATAACTAGAGTCCACATTCTCCACAAAGGGCTGAAAATTATTACCTGCTGTGCTTCTTTATGTAATTCAATGGTTTACATTGTTTGTGCTTGTACTTCCTACCTCAAACTGTTTCAGTTAGTCTCGACTTCGATTTTTCCCGTGTTCATATATGTAAATTTGATTTCAAGCTCATATTACTGTTCATTTTCCCCTGCAGGGGTGTCGGATATCCTGAGCTCTGGCCATCTTCTTCTTGTAAAGAGCCACTTGATGTTTCCAAAAATTTTACTTTTGATGTGGTTGCTGGTATATTGACAGGTTAGATCTTTGATTTGCTAACCTATGCCAAAGCCAACTGATTGAAATCATATCCTCAAATCCTCAATCCTCATTAAGACTTGTTTCCTCGTATGACGTTGTTTATTGAAAATCAAAATCACCGATGAATAAATGTCAAACTTTATTTAGAGAGGCTTAATGATATAATTAAGAATATTTTTGTTCAAACAATCAATCAGAGCCTTATTCCCATAAGTGGGGTCGACTAACATGAACCCAAAAATATTATTCCGGGCTATGTTACCCGGACTCTTCATTTTACCTAAAGTACCCGTGTCAGAACATTGACACTCGGACATGGGTACGATACTTGGACACTTCATTTTGGGCTAAAATCTTGGTAATTTTTCAAAAAATAGCCGAGTCAGACACTTGGACACGTATCCGTGTCGGACATGGGTATAAGAGTCCATATAACATAGATTCCGGGCAGTCGTCCACATAAATTTTCGTCTTCCACTCCCTAAGATCAAGAGCCTCATCCGCTCGTAGATCCATCTGTTCAGATTCCTATTAACTTCTTCCCACCAAGTCATTCTCGGTCTTCCTCTACCTCATTTAAAATCACTGTGATCCCCGTTTTCCACTCTTCGCACCGGTGCCTCTTGAGGTCTCCGTCTTACATGTCCAAACCAACGCAAACGGTTTTCCTTCATCTTTCTGGCAATATCTGCAACACTAACTTTTCGACGGATAACTTCATTTCTGATTCTATCCCTCAAGAGTATTCCCACACATCCATCTCAACATACGCATCTAAGTGACCCTTACTTTTTGAATATACTCTTTCTTGGAGGCCCAACATTCTGTGCCATAGAGCACTACTGGTCTAATAGCCGTCCTATAGAATTTTTCCTTCAACTTTAGAGGGATGCTTCGATCGCACAATACTCCCGTAGCCGCTCTCCATTTAAGCCACTTTGATTTAATCCTATGAGCCACATCTTGGTCAATATCACCATTCTTTTAGACGATTGACCCAAGATACTCAAAGCATTCACTCATAGCGAGGTCTTTTCCGTCTAACCTTACCACTCCATCATTCGTCCCCCGTTGTGACCCAAAACAGCATTCCAAATACTCAGTTTTGCTCCGACTCAGCTTAAATCCTTGAGATTCCAAACTATGCCTCCATTGCTTCAACTTGACTTAACCTCAGTTTTAGTTTCGTCCACTAATACAATATCATCCGCAAATAGCATACACCATGGTACCTCTTGGATTGACCTTGTCACTTCATCTATAACCAACGCAAGAAGGAAAGGGCTCAACGCTGATCCTTGATGCAAACCAATTGTTATAGGGAAGTCTTTTGTCAATCCATCACAGGTCCTCACATTTGTTGACACATCCCGATACATGTCCTTAACCAGGTGAATATACCTTCGGGGAATACATGTCCTTAACTAGGTCAATATACCGAAAAAGTATATCTTTTGGCACTTTGTCATAAGCCTTTTGTAGATCGATGAAAACCATATGGAGGTCCTTTTTCCTCGCYTTATAATACTCCATCATTTGCCTTAACAGATGGATTGCCTCCATTGTGGATCTCCCAGGTTTTCGGATATGCTAGTGCATGCCCTTAACCGATGTTCTAGTACCCGTTCCCACAACATCATGGTGTGGCTTATAAGCTTGATTCCTCGATAGTTAGTATCTCTTTTGTTCTTATAAATTGGAACCAAGGTGCTCTTTCACCAATCTTGAGGGATCCTCAAAGTCTTTCATATCTTGTTGAACAACTCGGTTAACCA
>SNQN01001500.1:0-94016 GCA_008642245.1 Bassia scoparia
GAGACACACACTATAATGGTCATGACTAACTACCCAATAAAAGCCGTGCTCAGAAAACCCGAATTAACGGGAAGAATGAGCAAATGGGCAATATGTCTGAGTGGATACGATATAAAATATATGCCTAGAACAGCTATAAAATCTCAAGCACTAGCTGACTTCGTGGCTGACTTCAGCCCAGGCCTAGAACCTCCCGCCGTGCAGGCGATAAACACAAATAAAGCTAAATGGCAACTATACGTCGATGGCTCCTCAAATTTCAGGCGTGGTGCTAAAGTCGTCACAGGGGGACATGATAGTAAGGGTAATATGTTGTGATTTTAAAGCTACTAATAACGAAGCCGAATATGAAGCTTTGCTTGCAGGTATGGCAGCAGCTAAAGATCTGGGGGAACCCACCTCCAAGTCTTCAGCGACTCACTACTAGTAGTAAGTCAGCTGAAAGGCGAATTCGCAGCAAAAGATTCCAAGATGGCCAGGTACCTAGAAATAGCTAAGGAAAAAATGAACGAGTTTGACAAATTTGACATTAAGCAGGTACCAAGAGACCAGAACACGAAGGCAGATGCCCTAGCTAGCTTAGGCTCAGCTATGAGGAAATGCAGCTTGAAGCCATACCCATACCGCACCTCGCCGCACCTTCAATCGAAAAAGAAGAGCTGATCATGCCTATATCTGATGAAAGTCCCGAAGATTGGAGAACGCCGATCATCAGTTACCTACGAGATGAAATCCTACCTGATGGTAAGCTAGAGGCACGAAAGATACGAATGAAGTGTTCCAYGTATGCCTTAATTGACAACGTCTTGTTTAAAAAGTCTTCCTCAGGCATCCTACAGCGATGCCTAGGTAAAAACGAAGCACACACCACCCTAAAAGAATTCCACGACGGCGAGTGCGGTACGCACTCAGCCGGCAAAACCATAGCTAAAAGAATATTGACCTACGACTATTATTGGCCAACCATAAAACATGATGCTAACAAATATGCAGGAAACTGTGATAGCTTTCAAAGGCATGCGAACACTTCACACCAAGCACCTGAGCAATTGCATCCATCCCTCACCCCGTGGCCTTTCATGAAGTGGGGGATGGACATCGTAGGTAAGCTACCCACGGCTCCAGGTCAAAAGGTATACATGCTAGCACTTACTGACTATTTCTCGAAATGGATCGAAGCAGATGCTTTCCCCCAGGTAAGGGACAAAGAAGTAATTTCATTTATCTGGACCAACWTAATCTGCAGGTTTGGGGTACCCAGCGAAATTGTTTGCGATAATGGATCACAATTCATTAGCCACAAAACTAGGGACTTTTGCCTAAAATGGAACATAACTTTAACCATGTCCACTCCTAGGTACCCGCAAGCCAACGGACAAGCAGAGTCGAGCAATAAATTAATAATAAACGGAATAAAAAGACGACTAAAATCGGCTAAAGGGAAATGGGCAAAAGAACTACCTAAAATTTTATGGGCTAACAGAACCACCCCTCGAGGTGCGACTGGACAAACCCCCTTCTCACTTGTGTATGGTTGTGAATCTGTCTTACCTGCAGAAATAGCTGTACCATCAGCGAYATARGGGCTCATCACCGAGGAAGAAAACGAAGGGGAGCTACGCTTAGATGTAGACACCATAGAAGAAATACGAGACGCAGCCCATACAAGGATGGCAGCCTACCAGCAGATAGTAGCCAAGTTACCTCCAAACCACCAAACAAAAAGCATGACCAAACCACAAAAAAGACCTATACCTCCACTATTCCAACCTTCCACTAACCAATCTAAACCTGAACCCAAGGAATCCAAAGCCACAAAGAAAAATCTAGCTTTCCATCCCTTGTCAGATGCCTCTGTTCCCCCTACCAAATCTACCTCACCCGCTTTCAACTTCAAGGTAAAACGGGCATTAGCAATCTTTTTGATGTAATAGGTTTGGCAAAGGTCGCGATAAATAAAAGGTGTTTCCCAAGACTCAGTCAAGTGGTCAATGACACTACAAACCCTCCAGAATTTCGGTTGAAACTGACCGGGACTCAATTGNCCCTAATTCATGTTCACGAGCAAGACCTGATTCGTGAGCAATTAGTTCGCCAATGCACTTGCAATTAGATCAAAGAGGAAGAAGAAGATTAAACTAAAAATGCAAAGGTGAGTCGAGGAGCAGTAGCTAGCAACAAGGGGAAAARGAAAGGAACCTGTTAACTCGTGACTCTCATTTCATTAAAATGTTCAATTTTCGATTTTGTAGTTTTATTTTTGGCTTGATTTTGTGTTTTAATATTGGTTTAACTTACTGAATATAAAAATGAAGTTGTTCAATCGATTTTTTTGTTGTTGAATTGAGTTTGATTCGTGTTTTGCTGCAATGGTTAGATTTATAATTGTTTTTCTTTGTAATGATTTCAGTTGTTTTATACTGTATGTCTAATTTTTGGGTAGTATTTGCTGATTTTAATTGAAATTTGTGTTTTTTTTTGCCCAATTGCATGTTAAAAAAGTGGCAGAACAACGCATGTTGATCTAATGGTGTTTGCGGCGCTGCTAGCCTATTACGGCGCTGAATCWAGGCCTGGTGGTTGATGTTCGTGTTTCTGATATATCCGGATGGTTCAGAGATGCAGCTTGGAGCTAGGTTTCGAGTTTGAATGGGCTAAAGAAGGTAAGCCACGTATTTCTTCTAGTTTATGCTATCAAAATGTCATCTTTAATGAGCCGAATGAATGCCTAGAATAGAAATGAGTAGGTTAGCTTTAGGGTATTTGTGAAAGGAAGGGTTTCATTTTGTTTTTTTTGTTTGAAATTAAGAGTTTGAATTGAATTAGAAGTGTATCAATTACATTTGTAATGTTAAACAAGGGTGCTAGGAAACGCTTGATTATACTACATGATCCCTCGGAGTTTGGTGTTGCTGCTTACTTGGGACCAGATGCCCCTGCCCATGCCCCTAGCCTGCAGTACATGTTGTCGTTGTTGTGCTTGAGCTTGCTACTAGCTGCAGCTGTTGTTGCCACCTTCCACTGTTGCTGTTGGCCTACTGTTGCTACAGGAATTAAAGAGCGTTGATGCTGATACTTTACTTTCTTTGCTCAATTGTTGATATGTGTTTAGCTCCTGTTAAAATAATTTGTTTATTGAGCTGTTGTGAAATTGGCATTTGGTAATTGTTGAGTTTTGAGACTGAGCTATGTTCATTTCTGAATATAATTGCTATTGTTTATGCCATGTTTATTTGTTCGGATAATGTGATTTTATTGTGAGAATGTAAAAGCTACTACATTTGGACAATTTTCACAAAAGAAAGTTTATTGCTTTCCAATTATATGAGTGCGTCATCTGGTATTATGCCAACAAGTTGTGTTAACATGAGAAAAAAAAATGGTATCATGCCGAACCGTGGATTTTAGTTCTTGAATTTATGTTGATTCGGTGGTTTTCTATAGGGGATTATCTTTTCTTAGAAGCTATGAGCCTCACTAAAGTATTGATTATGTTAATTATTAATGCCTGTTCCGGTATTACAAGCAATGGACCATCATTATGTGTAAACTAACATGAGTGTCATGTGCTCTCTTGACTTCTTGAGTATCAGCCTCATCTTCTGAATARAGAAAGAATATCCTAGAAATCCTTCCACATACACTGAAACTAGACTATGGATTGATGGTTACCGTGACAAGCATTTACTTTGTTTGTCATTATGCAGTTGCCGTTAATATTCGTCACTTGGTGTAATATTGTGTTGTGGGGTTTCTTTTTATGCTTAACTAGCAGTTTATAATGGAAATATTAATTATGAGACTGGAATTTAAAGTTTAAACATTGTTTTTGTTAATCTATGCAGCTATGTCTCAAGATGGGAGTGCTGGCCCTTGAGACCGATGATGCTGGAACTGATATATACCTTAAATTGGGTCTGAAAGAGCAGGGCAAAGGATCATTGAAAGCACCCAGATTCTTGTCACTTCTTTGCTCTCTTCTTGAGAATTCTGTCCGAAAGAATGACATGCTATTGGAGGAGGCACAAATTAGAGATGTACTAACTGTATTTCATGGTTCAAGAGCTCCAACTGTCAGCATTCAACAATATTTTGACCGATTGTATAAGATGTCGGGGTGCAGTCCATCCTGTTGCATTGTGGCATACATATGTGGATAGATACCTCCACAGATAGAACACTTACTTAACTTCCTTCAATGTCCCTAATTAGAAAGAAATATCCTAGAAACCTTATCACGATCAGAGATGATACAAGAAGGAAACCAATGAAGCTTCACGATTTCCTTGATGAAAACAGCAGCTACACTTAGGGCAGTGTAAAGGTGTTTAAGACCCACAAAATGCGCATATTTTGACAAGCGATCCACCACCAAGAATGACGTTTACTCCCTTCGAGAGAGGCAACCCATCAATGAAATCCATCGAGATTTTATCCCAAATTCTCCTGGAATGTCCAATGGTTGCAACAACCCCCCGGACTTTGCTGAGACAACTTACACTGCTGGCAAGTGTTAAATCCTAGATTTCACCTAGTCCACCCACCGGGTCATCAAGAATCAGTCAGCAGCCCATGCGGAAAAGTAGCTAACGGATAAGAAGTCCACCTGGGAATACGCGCTAGAAGGAAACAGTTGAGAGATTCGCGGCTGCATTCGGCAACTTGAAGCCTCGTAACCTAGGATATGTATGTAATTAATATAGAACGAATGTAATCAGATACTCACTTGAATTCTCTCTCCCTATCTGAGTCTTATAGAATATTTAGGCGATATCACAAAAGCTGTAATCGGTATCTAAGCCAATTGAAGGCTAAAGTCATAGTGATTGGTAGTCTCGTCACTCCCGCGTTTTTCCCCGATTTGGGTTTCCGCGTCACATTTCCCTCGTTTTCTTTCTTTCATCGCTTTCGTTTTTGAATTGTTTTATTTATTATCGTAATTGATTAACCCGTCTAGTTGCAGGTCTCGACCCAGCTAGGTAGACTAGCTGGTTAGCTAAATTCTGCCTAACACATTTTGGCGCCACCGTAGGGCCTGCGGCTTGATTTGTTAAAAAAAATATATATATATAATAAAATATATATATATATAACGGAGTAATACTCCTTATTACTCTACTTTCCTTTCAATCGCACAATTTAGAACTTTCTACTATGACTTCTGAAATTGGCACTCCTAACCCCCCAGCAATCTGAATTGCTGGAACTGTTGTCCTCCTACAGGGAAGAACTACAAAAGAGTAAGGAAGAAATCGCTGGCCCTTCAAGCCTAAGGCCTGAAGTAACCGCCGCATCAAGTAGTCGACGTAGACGTGTTAATACTGAAAATGCCCCTAACATGCAAGAACTATCTTCAGGTGAATCAGAGGTGAGGAAGATCCCTCTTCCGCGAAACGAGATGGAAGATCCCGAGAGCGGCGAGTACGAGACCCCTGAAGAGGAGAGATCCCTGAAGAAGAAGACTCTGATCCCAGCACCAGGAGGTTGGCTAAGCTAGAATCCGAAAATAACGCGATGATGAGGATCGCCAAACTTCCAGGTGCTCCAGTTCCGATTGCCCACGAGGCCGGCGGACGGTTATACCGTTCCCCCTTCGTGGCCGCTATTGCTAGGGCAAAGATCCTAAAAAGGTAAGAATGCTCTGCCTAAATTATAATGATGGTACCACTGACCCTCATGACATTAGCGCAGTACAAGCAGAGGATGTGGCCCTATCCATCCCGTGGAACTGATAGAAGCCACCATGTGCAAGTCATTCGGATCGACACTGTCAGGGCCCGCCCTGCAGTGGCTGATCAACTAAAGCCAGGTTCCATCCAAAATTTTGCTACATTAATTAATAAGTTATACCTGCAATTTGCTAGCAGCAGAGCAATAGATAAACTGCCTAGTGATTTGTACTTCGTCGTCCAGAAACCTGGAGAGAGTTGCGCAAATACCTAGACAGGTTCAGCTCGAAATGATATCTATCAAAAACCTGGACGCATCTACCACAATAGAAGCGTTCAGAAGGGACTAACCCCTCAATCGAGCTATAATATGAGTTGACCAGGTACCCTTGTACGTCCTTCGCCGACGTACAGACAAGAGCTAGAGTTGAGATCCGGGTAGAAGAAGACGAGGCAGCTAGGAAGATCTTAGCTACACAGTCGAAATCGAGCCTCCCCTCGAGGCAAACAACAAGCGTCGAGGTGGGGGCAGGTACCAGCCATACCGGCAGAGAGGCCAGGGGCTGGTACCAGAACAGGTAAAGCAGGTAAGGTCGTGTGAGTACCACCTGTCTCTAGCTATTGCTTTACCGTAGATGTTGCAGGTGTGTCGACGCGATGGCTAAGCTAGATGCCCCGTTAGGTGGCTATCTAAGCCTTAAGCCTGATAGCGAAAAAGACCCTCCAACTGGTGTGGCTACCCCATGACCGTGGCCACACTACGGAGGAGTGCATGCCCTGAAAAAGGAGGTAGCCTGACTGCTAAGCACGGTCACCTAGACCACCTGCTAAGCCGGAGGTAAGCAAAATTATAAATAACCGTGGAATAACAATACAAAATACTAAATACTGGTAGCCGTGATAAGCAGGTATAGAAGAATTCAGGAGCTTCCGCTCCTCCCCGGATCCATCCCATGTGAAGGTAGTACAGGTAATAGCCGGAGGCTCAGACGTATGTGGATTAACATACTCTGCAGCCAAAGGACGCCATGGGCAAAGCCAGATGGGCACGGCTAGCCCCAGGTCCGACCTGGACAAGCAGCTAGCAGGCATGCGTACACCTTCGACGACGAAGATAACGGTGAGGAACCAACGAATAGTTTGGTAACTCCCTAACTAGCTAATTGTTTGATTAAAAGAATATTAATTGATAGCGGTAGCTCGACTAACGTGATCTTCAAACGCGTTAGAAAGTATGGGGCACAAGAAAAAGATATAGTGCGGAAATCCACTGTCCAAGTAGGGAGAATCCCAGCACATTGGTGAGGTCACTCTACCTACATATGCGAAGGGGTGAACCTCGCCACCAAATTTAACGTAGTAGATAGTCGTTCTGCTTATAATGTTATTCTGGGTACCCCTGGATTCATAAGATGAAGGCGGTACCCTCGACTTACCACCAAGTTCTTAAGTTCCCCCACTAGCTGGGGTGTGCAGGAAATTAGGGAGATCGCAAGATGCCCGGGAGTGCTATAGCGTGATGCTAAAGCCGAAGAAGGATTCCATCTAGCAATACAGCTGGATTCGGTGCCCGCTAAGCCAACGACCAAGATCTAGACGAAGTGGCGCTGGATCCCAGCCAGCTAGCTTAGAACCAGGCAAAAGAGGTAAATTGATAGAATTTTTGAAAACTAACAAAGATTGTTTTGCTGGTCCCACGAGGACATGACAGGCATAGACCCAGCGTAATACACGGCTAAACGTAGACCCCACGCGAAACCGGTGAAACAGAAGAGGCGAAATTGCACTGAAGGAAATAATAAAAAATACGAGGTAGCGAACTGCTGCGATTCGGTAAGATAAGAGAAGTATCCTACCGGAGTGGCTAGCCAACGTGGTCGTAGTAAGTAAAAAGAACGGTAAGTGGAGGGTTTGCATCGATTTCACAGATTAAATAAAGCATGCCTAAAGCACCTTTCCTCTTACCTCATATAACGCAATGGTAGACGCCACTCTGGCTGCATGAAAGACTAACTTTTCTAGATGCTTACTCTGGATATAACCAATTCTTATGCATCCCAAGACCAAGAAAAACCGCCTTTGTCACAGACAAAGGAATTACAGTTATAGCTGTTATGCCTTTGGTTTGAAAAATGCAGGTGAACCTACCAGCGGCTAGTGAACAAAATGTTCAAAAGCAGCTGGGGACACGATGGAGGTATACATAGATGACATGCTAGTCAAGTCCAAGAAGGCGGACGGCCACATCACCCACCTGAAAGAAACGTTCGATGTCCTAAGGAATAGGGATGAAACTGAACCCCACAAATGCTCATTTGGGGTGGTTGCAGGTAAATTTCTAGGTTCATAGTAACAACAAGGTATAGAAGCTAACCCCGATCAGGTAAAAGCTATCCTTAACCTAGAATCACCTAGGAACTTAAAAGAAGTACAAAACTAACAGACTAAGTGGCAGCTTTAACAGGTTCATTTCGCTCATTCTCAGATAAATGCCACTTATTTTACAACGTACTAAAGAAAAACAAAGTTTGACTGGACTGATGAACACGAAAGGCCTCGCAAGCGCTAAAGCTTATTTGGTTTCCTCCCCCCTGTTGACAACCAGCAGAGGAGAGAACCTCCAGCTCTACACCTAGCGTCAGCAACAAAGCTGTAAACGCGGTACTAGCAAGGGAAGCGGAAAACAGCAGCTGCCATATATTACGTAAGTAAAACATTGCTAGAAGCAGAATCAAGGTATCCTCACTAGAAAAACTCGTGCTAGCACTGTTATCGCCTCAAAAAACTCAGGACTACTTTGAAACACACACTATAATGGTCAATGACTAACTACCATAAAAGCCGTGCTCAGAAAACCCGAATTAACGGGAAGAATGAGCAAATGGGCAATATGTCTGAGTGGATACGATATAAAAATATATGCTAGAACAGCATATAATCTCAAGCACTAGCTACTTCGTGCTGACTTCAGCCCAGGCTAGAACCTCCCGCCGTCAGCGATAAACACAAATAAAAGCTAATGGCAACTATACGTCGATGGCTCTCAAATTTCAGGCGTGGTGCTAAAGTCGTCACAGGGGGACATGAAGTAAGGGTAATATGTTGTGATTTTAAAGCTACTAATAACGAAGCCGAATATGAAGCTTTGCTTGCAGTATGGCAGCAGCTAAAGATCTGGGGGAACCCACCTCCAAGTCTTCAGCGACTCACTACTAGTAGTAAGTCAGCTGAAAGGCGAATTCGCAGCAAAAGATTCCAAGATGGCCAGGTACCTAGAAATAGCTAAGGAAAAATGAAGAGTTTTGACAAATTTGACATTAAGCAGGTACCAAGAGACAGAACACGAAGGCAGATGCCTAGCTAGCTTAGGCTCAGCTAGAGGAAATGCAGCTTGAAGCCATACCCATACCGCACCTCGCCGCACCTTCAATCGAAAGAAGAGCTGATCATGCCTATATCTGATGAAAGTCCCGAAGATTGGAGAACGCCGATCATCAGTTACCTACGAGATGAATCCTACCTGATGGAAAGCTAGAGGCACGAAAGATACGAATGAAGTGTTCCAAGTATGCCTTAATTGACAACGTCTTGTTTAAAAAGTCTTCCTCAGGCATCCTACAGCGATGCCTAGGTAAAAACGAAGCACACACACCTAAAAGAATTCCACGACGCGAGTGCGGTACGCACTCAGCCGGCAAAACCATAGCTAAAGAATATTGACTCTACGCATTTATTGGCCAACCATAAACAATGATGCTAAATATGCAGGAAACTGTGATAGCTTTCAAAGGCATGCGAACACTTCACACCAGCACCTGAGCAATTGCATCCATCCCTCACCCCGTGGCCTTTCATGAAGTGGGGATGGACATCGTAGGTAGGCTACCCACGGCTCCAGGTCAAAAGGTATACATGCTAGCACTTACTGACTATTTCTCGAAATGGATCGAAGAGAATGCTTTCCCCCAGGTAAGGGACAAAGAAGTAATTTCTATTTAATCTGGACCAACTAATCTGCAGGTTGGGGTACCCACGAAATTGTTTGCGATAATGGATCACATTCATTAGCCACAAAACTAGGGACTTTTGCCTAAAATGGACACTAACTTTAACCATGTCCACTCCTAGGTACCGCAAGCCAACGGACAAGCAGAGTCGAGCAATAAATTATAATACGGAATAAAAGACGATAAAATCGGCTAAAGGGAAATGGGCAAAGAAACTACCTAAAATTTTATGGGCTAACAGAACCACCCCTCGAGGTGCGACTGGACAACCCCCTTCTCACTTGTGTATGGTTGTGAATCTGTCTTACCTGCAGAAATAGCTGTACCATCAGCGAGATATGGGCTCATCACCGAGGAAGAAAACGAAGGGGAGCTACGCTTAGATGTAGACACCATAGAAGAATACGAGACGCAGCCCATACAAGGATGGCAGCCTACCAGCAGATAGTAGCCAAGTTACCTCCAAACCACCAAACAAAAAGCATGACCAAACACAAAAAAGACCTATACCTCCACTATTCAACCTTCACTAACCAATCTAAACCTGACCCAAGGAATCCAAAGCCACAAAGAAAAATCTAGCTTTCCATCCCTTGTCAGATGCCTCTGTTCCCTACCAAATCTACCTCACCCGCTTTCAACTTCAAGGTAAAACGGGCATTAGCATCTTTTTGATGTAATAGGTTTGGCAAAGGTCGCGATAAATAAAAGGTGTTTTCCCAAGACTCAGTCAAGTGGTCAATGACACTACAAACCCTCCAGAATTTCGGTTGAAACTGACCGGGACTCAATTGAAATTGGTTCAYAACAGAACGAATCAAAGGGGTGAATAAGTAAGAATAGCCTAAAAGAAAAGGATACTCATAGAAACAAGCATGCCCAGAAGGACATTTCTCAGGCCTATCTGTTGGTTTGGGAACAATCAGAACAGCTTCATCTGGGAAACCGCCACGCAACCGTATTTTTGCAAGATCTGCTTCAGTTATGGTGCTCGCTATGTCTTCATTAGGTCTTCCCATTTTGAGATCAACAGAAGCCCTAAGAGGAATAAGCTTAGACCTCTTCCTAGCAGATTGTTTAAAACGAGGCATGGACGAACTAAAGTAATGAGAAATAAAAAGAAAAGCAATAGATACCTGGGGGAGAAGATGAACGCTCCGAGCAAGAAAAGCACGAAAAACGAAGAAGAGTGGTAGAGAAATGATGGAGAGAATTGAAGACGAAGAGGTGGTAGTGAAGTGAAGTAAGAGAAGGAAGCAGAGGCAACTTTAAATTTGAAAAGACCCAGGGGAAGTTGAAGGAGTTATGTGACGTGACAGTTATGGGAAATCGTGGAACGMTCAAGACAAGTGGAGAGGCTGTAATGGGGAAGGTGGGTATGCACGAAAAGACGAAATTGCCCTTCATTAAATAAGATCAAATGAAATCCAATTTTGGGGCAAATGTTATACCCAGATTTCACCTAGGTGCAGCCCACCGGGTCATTCCAAGAATCAGTCAGCAAGCCCATGCGGAAAAGTAGCTAACGGATAAGAAGTCCACCTGGGATAATGGCTAGAAGGAAACAYTTGAGAGKTTCGCGGCTGGCATTCGGCAACATGAAGCCTCGTAACCTAGGATATGTATTTAGTATAAATATAGAACGAATGTAATCAGATACTCACTTGAATTCTCTCTCCCTCATCTGAGTTCTGATAGAATATTTAGGCGATATCACAAAAGCTTGTAATCGGTATGTAAGCCAGTTGAAGGCTAAAGTCATAGTGGATTGGTAGTCTCATCACTACCCGCGGTTTTTCCCCGATTTGGGTTTCCGCGTCACCATTTCCCTCGTGCTCTTTCTTTCATCGCTTTCGTTTTTGATTGTTTTATTTATTATCGTTTAATTGATTAACCCGTCTAGTTGTAGGTCTCGACCCTAGCTAGGTAGACTAGCTGGTTAGCTAAATTCTGCCTAAACAGTAAGTAGCACAATTTCTCACGTATTCTTGCACATCACGTCGAATGCCTTGCCAATACCATTCCTTGGCCAAACGGAGATAAGTCTTCGTCTCGCCCGCATGTCCCCCCACCGGTGAGTCATGATACTCAAACAAGAGTGTTGGAATTAGAGAAGAAGTCTTGGGAATGACCATGCGGTATTTATATAGCAACTTACCATTCATGATGTTGAACCCCTTAATCTCCTCGCCGTCACTGATTCGTTGCTTCACACCAGAAATGAATGCATCCTGTTCAATTTCGYCTTCCAAGGTCGTCCAATCCAAACTTATACTCGAGCCCATTTCCCCAAACTCGATCGATCCCTCTGTCTTTCGTGATAGAGCATCAGCCACTCTATTGGCACTACCCGGCTTGTACTAAACCTCAAATTCAAACCCAATAAGCTTGCTAACCCACTTCTGATAACCAGCCCCTATTTCTCTCTGTTGCGTGATAAACCGAATACTTTGTTGGTCTGTCCGGATAATMAACCTCCTTCTAGCAAGTAATGCTTCCATTTTTGAACCGATAAACATACCGGCATTAATTCCTTCTCGTAAATTGACTTGGCTTGAGCTCGGACCCCCAAAAGACTACTATAATATGCCAAGGGCCTGCTGTCTTGCATCAGCACTGCTCCAAGTCCGTATGTAGAGGCGTCGGATTCGACGATAAAAAGCTTCTTGAAATCGGGCATGGCTAATACAAGAGCTCTGGTCATGACTGTTTTCAACTGTTCAAAGGCCCTTGTGGCTTCCTCCGACAATGCAAACCGATCCTTCTTAAGCTGTTCAGTCAAGGGTCGTGCAATGGTAGCATAGCCCGAAATAAATTTGCGATAATACCCTGTGAGGCCAAGAAACCCCCTCAGTTCTCTCAGATTCTTTGGAATACCCCACTCAATCATAGCTTGCACCTTGTCCATATCTACGGCCACTCCTTGACCTGAGATAATGTGACCCAAATAGGRAACTTGTTTGCGGCCAAAATCACATTTCTTCTTGTTCAACACAAGCTGATTTTCTGCCAATTTTTTAAACAGAAATCTCATGTGCGACTTATGAGCTTCCTCATTTGGGCTATACACCAAAATGTCATCAAAAAATACTAACACAAAACGACGTAGAAAAGGTCGAAATACCTCATTCATCAATGATTGAAAGGTTGCCGGTGCATTCGTGAGCCCGAAAGGCATTACAAGAAACTCGTAATGGCCTTCGTGTGTGCGAAAAGATGTCTTGTGAGTATCCTCCCTTTGGACTAGGATCTGGTGGTAGCCTGATTTTAAGTCGAGCTTCGAAAATATTTCGGCCCCACTTAATTCATCGAGCAATTCGTCTATCACCGGTATTGGTTACCGATTCGACACGGTAGCTTTGTTAAGGGCACGGTAATCAACGCAGAAACGCTAGGAGTCGTCTTTTTTCTTGACAAGCAGTACCGGGCTTGAAAATAGGCTGCTCGAGGGCTTAATAATTCCTGCCTCAACATCTCTCGGATTAAGCGTTCGATCTCATCTTTCTGAAACTAGGGATATCGATAGGGTCGAACACTTATGGGGTCGGTACCTTCCTTGAGAATAATRGAGTGCTCATGACCTCGCAATGGTGGCAATCCAACCGGAGGCGAAAACACTCTACTGAATTCATCTATAACATCGGATAGAAATGGAGGTACTGTCACCCCTCCTTCAAGTTGAGCCCCCTGTTCCAATTGTGATAATTCCAGTAAAATAGCTCAATTCTCCTTCTTAATAGTTCTTACCATAGCCTTTAAAGAAATCTGTGCCTTAGTGATAGTGGGGTCCCCTCTGAGAGTGAAAGTGGCGTCGTTGATACGAAATTGCATAACCTGAGTCTTCCAATTAGTTAACACTGAACCCAATTTTTCTAACCACTGGATACCCAAAATAATATCTGAATTACCCAATTTTAGTGGCAATAAATCTTCACAAATTTCCAGCTTACCAGACAACTCAATCCGAACTCCCTTGCACGTTTCACGCCCCTGGATAGTATCTCCATTGCCTAAGGAAACCCCGAACTCCGTATTACCCGTGATCGGAATGCCCAGCTTCTGAGTGGTGGTGACCGAAATAAAATTGTGGATGGCCCCCGGATCCACCATCACCACCACCGGCTTACCTTGTATACTTGCCACCATTTTGAGTGTTTTTGGATTGGAAAGCCCAACTACAGAATTAAGAGACACTTGCCCTTCCAGATTGTCGGTGGTCGACGCCCCTTCGTCGTCCCACTCTTCTTCACCGTCGTCCAATTCCTCCCCTTCGTCGACCAAGAGGACACTCAATTCTCGCCGTCGGCAAACGTGACCGGTCTCCCATTTCCCATCGCATTTAAAGCACAATCCCTTTTGTCTCTTCTCTTGTACTTCTTTTTCAGTGAGTCTTCTCATTCCTCCCGTCATTTTTGAGTTTGAAGAAAAATGAGAGGTGGAAGGATTGGGCTTGTTCACTGAGTTTGGAGAGTTGGACTCACTGAACTTGTTATAAGTTGCACTGGGTGTGGCCCATTAGAGATTCTAGGAACAAAACCCCCTGATCCAAAGCTCCCTTTTGAAAATCCTGTGCTTGGGCCAGTCTTAGTTGGGCCAGGCCCACTTGGTTTACCCCCTTGAATTCGGTTCCTCTCTTCAACCCGTAGGGCATAGTCCATAGCTTGCTCCAGCCCATTTGGATTTAAAACTCTCATCTCAGCTTTAATTCCTTCCTTCAACCCGTTGATATAGTGGCCGAGCATTAGGCTTTCGGGTATATCCTCCAACGGAGCCGCCATGTCAATAAATTTTTGAGTGTATTCTGCCACAGTGGTGGTCTGAGTGGTGGACAACCACTATTCATGTAAGGATCCTTGATTCGAAGGTCAAAATTGTTGCAATACTCTTTGTTTCATCTCCACCCAACTCCTCCATGGCCGTTGCCGGTAAGCCCACTGGTACCACCGCAAGGCTTCTCCTTCCAGAGCCACTACTGCACTTTCCAGTCTTTCCTCTTCCGTGAATTGTTGAATTGAATAATACCTCTCCGCCTTCAGTAACCAACCATCCGGGTCACTGTCATCAAAGGAGGGCATCTCCAACTTCCTATACTTCCACCGAGCACCTCCTCCACCTCCGGCAAACACCTGACCGACCCTTCCTTGGTCCTCACCACCTAGAAGAGGATTTCGCATCGCGCCTTCCTCCCTGGACACCGAGTGACTACTTTCCCCATTTCTTTCGGCGCGAACACCACCGTGGGCAACCCCCAGTTGGGCCATCGTTGCTCGCAGTTCCTCTTGGAACTTCCTCTGATCATCTCGGAGAAGGTTGATTTGTGTCTCCTGTTGCTCGCGACTACGGTGAATGCGACCCTCCAATCGCTCCGTCGCCGTGGCTATTTCTTGTTGTTACTGTTGGGTGGCTCGCTCATGAGCCTCTGTTAGTTGCGAGGCTAGGGATTGCTTCATGGCTGAAATTGCAGTCTCCACTGCATCCCCTACCATCTCACGAACTGAGTTTTCGAAGTTCTCAAGCTTCTCCTCCATTACCTCCAAACGACGAGAATTCGATGAAGGGGCCATGACCGGAACTGCTCTGATACCAAGTGGAATGAACACAAAAGAAAACTCTCAAGGTAGATAAATAAAGATAGGAATTAATAATCTAACCCTTGATTACTAGCCGATAGTTTGGATACAAAAGAGACTTTCGAGAGGTCTCAAGCTCTCCCAAGAACACAAGGCAACTAATTTCTGGATGAGCCATACTACTACTAGAGTTAGCTAATATATTACATCAATCCCAAAGAGGATACATAACAAACCCCTTTTTGTTGTACTGCACTCTGACAACTCCTTTTAGGTGTGACCAGCGTTCCTTGCTACTGCTCCACTTGCATTCTCTGCTCCACTTYCATTCTCTGCTCCCTTTGTCATCTTGTGTCTCCTCTGATAAGTAATGAAGGCCTTTGGATGTATTACACTATGCAAACAAACACACCAAAAAACAATGAGTGAAATATCTCTACAATAATAATATCTGCACTTTTTTTGTAGTCTGCGGCTCAGTGGTTGTGTGCATAGCATAACATCTTTGCATTGTTCGCTATTTTTTAGTTTGTAGTTATCTTGCAGTTAGAAGCCACACTCAAATGACAATGAAAAGTTGATGCATTGAAGCTCACCAATTCTTATTAATCTTGTATTATGTATTTTTGAACTTTTATTTTTATTTTTAACTTCTGGAGCCTTGAGTATCTAAGATGTTTGCTTAGTTGTTGGGCATTAAGATTTTCCTAGCTAGTGGGCATGTAACTGTCTAAACTATAAAAGGGATGGAGTATCTTCTCTGTTTTATTTCATCAAGCGTAAGTGAGATAATGCAACAGGCATGCTTTTGTCGAGGTAATGGATTGAACAAGGTGTCAAGCATATTCATTGTCAAAGTTTGATGTTACAAAAATTTTACGGTATATCTTTAATTTTATTTTGTTCTGTGTAATTTATAAAATATGGCCGAACGTTTGTTCAGCTCTTTTATTGCTAGTCATGTACATTAGCATAATGTTTTGGCTTGAGAAAATTATTGCGAAGTGTGAACAAAGTAATGTCGTTGTAATTGCCATTTAACCTGCTGGAACTATCTTATTATCTGCAATGTTTGATTCATTGATGATGTAATGAATTTTACTCTAATTATTATCATGATAGCTAATGTTCAAGCATAAAGTAAAATCTGTGTTGAGCAGTTCTTCTGTTGACTGATACAATATTCTTCTGCTCTGCAGATTCTTTAACAATGCATATTATGCCAAAGTTGGAGGTATTAGCACTTTGGAAATGAACAGGTTGGAGATGAAGTTATTGTTCAGCTTAATTAGATTTTAGACTTCAAGTAAATGTAGATACATTTAAGACATTGTTTACTCCTGGAAAAAGAAGCTGGAGGATGTCATATTGATTGGCCAGCCAAGGCGTGTTGGGTTAGTGAGAATTGGTAAAAAAAGACGAATTCCCACGTAATTATGTATAGGAGCATCCATATTTTATAGGGCGTGGCAAATTGCATAGGAGATGTTGCCTAATTTTTACTTAATTATGTTAAATTATTAGTATAATGCTTTGTAACAAGAGTTGTATTTTTTATAAATGTGTATCGTATATAMGTTTGTATAGTAAAATGGAGCAATTGTGAATATTTTTTTTAAAAAAATATAACTCTATTTGTGTCGCACTTTAAGCTACAGTGCGACGCAAATAGATAAACATCATACWCATATATACAACTATTTGCGTCGCGCCTTAGCTAAGGGTGCGACGCAAATAGCTTTTTTCCTGA
The DNA here is from genome assembly GCA_008642245.1 of Bassia scoparia. NCBI lineage: Eukaryota > Viridiplantae > Streptophyta > Magnoliopsida > Caryophyllales > Amaranthaceae > Bassia > Bassia scoparia. Next base: position 16,997 of record SNQN01001500.1, read on the forward strand.
AGTCAACAAAAGTCATTTGCGTCGCACCTTAGCTAAGAGTGCGACGCAAATAGCTCTTTTCCTGAAGTCAACAAAAGTCATTTGCGTCGCACTGTAAGAGAAGGTGCGACGCAAATAGCTAACCATTTGCATCGCACCTAGGTGCGACGCAAATAGCTTTGGCCTTATTTGCGTCGAGGGCTTTTGCGACGCAAATAGCCATTTTTGTACTAGTGATAATACAATAACATGAAATTCCTCTAGATTATTTGAATGCAAAGAAATATAAAAAAGGCTATAAAAATCAGTAAATAAATAAATAAAAATCAATAAGTAAATAAATACAAATCAGTAAAAAATTAAAAAAAATCAGTACATAAACATAAACCATTAAAATCAGAACGTAAACAATTGCTTCAGAAAAATCGTGATAAACAAAATCAGAATAAAATCGTGATAAAAAAAATTAGAAAAAAATCTGTCCTTGAAACATTTTCTGATCTGCATAAATTTATGCAAGGAGAAGCAGTGAAGGAGGCAAGGAGGAAATAGATCGAGACTGAGCACATCAGTAAGACCGAACATTCGAGAAAACAGATATAGAAAAAAGGGAGAAAACAAACCTGGAGAAGTCGAGCACCGTTGTTCAGTAAGAACGAGCAGTTGAGCACCGCCATCCAATCACGCGCGTCCAGCCTCTCCTCCACCATCGAGTCAATCGCCGTCGAGTGCAGTTGCTAACCACCGAGAAGAGATAGAAAGTTCAAGATTGAAATATGAAATGTTTGTTTTGAACTTTTGGTTTTGTTTTTGGTCGACAAAACCCCAAAAGAGATAAGGTGATTTTTTTTTTAAAAAAAAAAATTAAAGGTCAAAAATGCCCTTGGGGACGGTTGTGATATTCACGCGCATCCCCGAAACGTCCCCGCAATTGGTTGACCATCCCCACTAAGTCAACGCGTCCTCGAGACGTCCCCGACCCCGTTTTGTCCCGAGGACGCGGTACGCCACTTAGAAGTCGTCCCCGTGCAACATAGTCGTGAAATATACATACTAGAAACCCTCTACCCATCTAATCTTTTTGAGAATTTTCARGGGATACCATAAATTTACCCCTAAAATTTATGATATTTCACATGGTGTCCCGAGCATTTTCAAATTTCATGTGGTGCCCCATTTTACCAAAATTATTCATACGTAGGCAAAATGATAACTTTATTGAGTTTTTTGGGTTTTAAAATTACGAAAATGCCATTTATTTTGTATTTTTTCACGTGTTTCACTTGATACTCTAACTCATTCATCAAATCTCGTCTTCCAACTCTTTCATTTAACCCAAAAAACTCAACGAAATCGTTATTTTGCCTTACATATGAATTATTTTTATAAAATGGGGTATCACATGAATTTCGAAAATGTTTAGGGCACCACATGAAATACCATAAATCTCAGGGGTACCCCATGAAAATTCCCAATCTTTTTTCATTCCTATCTTGGTTTTGGTGGCACGTCTTATAGATCTCAAGTTAGGAAAGATAGTCACTCCTTTGCCACCGAAGGAAACAATTTTGGATGATCCATTACGTGTTCTTTGAGCAARACCTTTTGGTATCTATATTGTCTGGATTGCTTTCTAAAACTCATGGTCTTGTTTCTTGTCTTTGCATGTGTCTAATTACATGTTTTTATCCATATAATCATATTCTAGGTGCAAGGTTTGGTTTTGTTTTAGATGAGGAGCGAAAGGAAGTTGTTGCTTCTGATGAAAAGAGATTTGATATTGCTAGAAAATCAGTAGCGAAAGAATTGGTCATGGAGTATGTGGAAACATTTCTTGATGCAGACGTTATTCTTATAGGAAGTTTAGTCAGTTCTGATTGCTTTACTTTGCTTAATTTTTTWTTTTTTTTGTACACGTAGATCTCATGATCAGAGGAAGCCAACCTGTTAGAGCAGTGACCTATGTGTGTGACTTGCAATTATTTTGGATTGTATTTGGTCTTCCTTTTAATGTTGAACCTTCACTACCAGAAGCATGCGATAGGTTTAAACCCTTTCCTCATCTTTACTAATCTCGTCATAAGTTAAGCATTGTATATTGGAAATTTTTTAGCTCCTATTCATAGGAACGTACGTAATTGGATTTTTTTGTCACTTAAGAAAGATRAGTCCCGAGAGTGTTAATGTCAGCTCCTAAATCATTGACCTTGATATACCTGTTGTACCCAGTTCTACAGGTGTCTAGTAGTTAATGCGTGGAGAACAAGTCAAAGGAGTCTAGCTAGTATCTCGGAGGCATTTAGCTTGAAGATAGCTTGTAACAGAAATAAAGAGTTGTTGTGCAAATCAAGGAGAGTATTATGCTAGCAGTTAAACCAAGATTTTTTTTAGGGTTTTATGATTATAAATAGAGTTCCAATGTAACGGAGGGGGTACACATACTGAACTCCGCTCCTCCCCCATACTCGACACAAATACTCATTAGAAAAGCTTGTACTCGATGGACGAAAAGGCCAATTCAAGGCGTGATTCATAGTGGATTGGTGGCCTCATTCCTACCCGCGGTTTTCTTCCCATCTTTGGGTTTCCGCGTSACCAATTTCGTGTGTCTTTTCCTTTGTTGCATTCCATTCGCTTTATATTTGTTACATTGTATAGACTGCTCTATAATCATATTGACTTGTCTAACTGTAGGTTCTGATCCTTGCTAGCTTGCTAACTGCTTAATAAAATCTAGCCTAAACATTTTCGCGCCCACCGTGGGGCCTGCGGCTTGATTTGTTAAGAAAAAAAATCGGTGCGAGTATACTCCTAATACTTTATCTTTATTTCCCTTTGTTTTACATCGCACAATTTAAAAAAAAAACAAAAAAAACTACAATGGCTTCTTACAGTGGCACACCCACCGGAAACCCTCCCAGCAATTCTTATTTGTTTCAGCTACTGACCTCTTACAGGGAAGAACTCCAAAAGAGTAGAGAGGAAGCCCAGCAAGCCCTCAAACAAAGTAGGGAGGAGACACAATAGGCTCTTCAGACCCTAAGTGCTGAGATGACTGCAGCTTCATGTAACAAGCGTAAAACTATTAATCTTGAGGATATTCCTAACATGGGTAATCTGTCTTCAGGTGAGTCTGAGGGAGAGGAAGAAGATCTATCCTTCTGTTAAGATGAGCTAGAAGAGCCCGAAGATGGCGAAGAAGAAACCCCTGAAGAAGAAAACATTGAAGGAGAGGACAATCCCGATCCTAGCACCAGAAGGTTAGCTAAGTTAGAAGCCAAGAATAAGCGAGTCATGAAGTTGCGGACGGATTTACGCGTTCCCCCTTTGTGTCAGCCATTGCTAGGGCTAAAATCCCTAAAAATGTAGGAATTGTTATGCCTAAATTATATGACGGTACTACTAACCCACATGACCATGTAGCAAAGTATAAGTAGCGGATGTGGGCCCTGTCGTTCGGATCAACGCTGTCAGGCCCCGCCCTACAGTGGCTGATCAACCTGAAACCAAGTTCTATTCCAAACTTTGCTATCTTAATTAATAAGTTCTACCTGCGGTTTGCTAGCAGCAGAGCAATCGATAAGCTACCTAGCAAATTGTACTTCGTTGTCCAAAAAACTGGAGAGTTGCTGCGCAAGTATCTAGATAGGTTTAGTTCTGAAATGATTACCATTAAGAACCTGGATGCATCTACTACCATAGAAGCGTTCAGGAGTGGAATAACCCCTCAGTCGAGGCTATATTATGAATTGACCAAGTACCCTTGCACGTCGTTTGCAGACGTGCAAACAACAGCCATAGTCGAGATCCGAGTAGAAGAAGACGAAGCAMCTAGGAAGATCATTGTCGCCCCTGAAAGTAAGACCTTCCCCCTAAGCAGAATGATAAGCGCTGGGGCGGAAGCAGGTACCAGCCTTACCAAGAAGGGAATCAAGGATCTAGCAGCGAACAGGTAAAGCAGGTAAGAGCCTGCGAATATCCAGCCGTATCTAGCTATTGTTTCACCGTAGATGTCGCAAGTGTGATAGACGCCATGGCCAAATTGAATGCACCTGTTAGGTGGCCTTCCAAGAGCCTCAAGCAGGACAGTGAAAAGGACCCCTCCAAGTGGTGTAGCTACCACCACGATTGTGGTCACACCACGGAGGAGTGCAGCACACTTAAGAAGGAGGTAGCCTGGCTAATAAGTAAGGGTCATCTAGACCACTTGCTAAACCGAAGAGGTAAGTAAAACAATAATAATCGTGAAAATATTAAGGGATTTTTCCCCATATACCCCTGACTTTAAGCCTAATAACCCATATACCCCCGTGTTTTTAGAAACAGCTCATATACCCGTCACTTCAGAGAAAATAGCCCATATGCCCTTACTATGGATGGAAAAGCTAACACCGTTAGACTTCCATCCATTTAACTCCTAATTCAAGTCAATTAATCCATAATTCTCCCTCTAACCCAATTTTCCTCAAAACGCCTCTTTGATTATCAAAAAAATAAAAAGAAATAAAAAAAAACAAAACTCAATCTTTCAATCTCCATTTTCAAACAAAACTAAAGCTTAATTCAATTGCAGACGAAATTAAAGTGCTTACCCCGACTGAGGTGACGAAATTGCAGACGGCGCATTTGACAGATCTAGCACCATATTGGTACATGAGTAGCATCCTGCAATTCCCGCAATTGACATGTGCCACTTGATTTGCTACCAGCAAAAATTATTCACAAACACCATTAATATGCTTTTTCTTATTTCCATACCTCTGCTCACAAAACAAAAAGGCCTCATAAATATCAAATTATCACCCAGTTTTCATTACCCAGAATTCAATTTGTCACTTCACGTTAAAAATAGTGGCCCATTTACACCACCACTCCATTTCACCTTTGTTCAATTTCTCAAGTAAAAATGATGATACTTCTTCTTTTTAACAACAATTACGGTTTCCAATTTGAAACCCCAATTCAAATTGAGGTGCAACAATGGCGGAAATTGGGAAAACATTACTTAATTCTGGATGGGTAGCTGCGAGATCAACTGAAGTTAAGCTCACTGGAGAAAAACTCACTACTACTCACCCTCCTTCTGCTGGTTCTACTCCTTGGATGAATGRTGRCGTCCTCGGAACGTAACGATTTGTGTGTTTTGGTGCGGTTGTATGCGGTGGTTGTTCGGTGTTGTGGTGCGGCCAGGATTGATGGTTGTGGGTTTGGGTTATGTGGGTAAGGGTAAGGGCGGTGGGTCTGTTTCGGGGGTGGTGCGGTGTGGCTGGCTGGGCATGGGGGTGGGGTGTGGCTGGCTGGTTTGGCAGGGGTGGGCTCAGTGGTGGTGGTGTGGGAGGTGGTGTGGTGGAGAGAGAAACAAGGTGAGGAGGAGGATGAGTGTCTGGTAGATTAATGGTTAATAGGTTAGTTTAAGGTTGATAGGTTAGTTTAAATTGTTTAATTAATGTTAAATTGCACTTAGAGTTAACGTCGTTAGCTTTTCCATCCATAGTAAGGGTATTTGGGCTATTTTCTCTGAAGTGGGGGGTATATGAGCTGTTTCTAAAAACACGGGGGTATATGGGTTATTAGGCTAAAAGTCAGGGGTATATGGGGAAAAATCCCAAATATTAATTATAATAACAATCGTGATAGGCAGGTACAAAAGAGTTCCGGAGCTACGGCCCCACCTCCGGATCCAACCCATGTAAAGGTAGTACAGGTAATAACATGTGGCTCGGAGGTATGTGGATTAACATATTCCGCAGTTAAAAGAAGTGCCAGGGCGAAGCCGGATAGAGCGTCAGCTAGAGCTTGGCCAGCTAGCATGCCCATCACTATTGATGATGAAGGCGAGGGTGACGAACACCACGACAGCTTGGTAATCTCCTTAACTATAGCTAACTGTCTAATTAAAAAGAATATTAATTGATAACGGCAGTTCAACTAACGTTATTTTTAAGAGTGCCCTCGAAAGCATGGGGCTGCAAGAAAAGGATATAGTTAGGAAATCCACTGTCCTAGTAGGGTTTAGTGGAGAATCCCATCGGACCATTGGAGAGGTCACCTTACCCACGTATGCTAAAGGGGTGAACCTCTCTACCAAGTTTAATGTAGGCGGTACCCTCTACTTACCATCAAGTGCTTATAATGTTATTTTGGGTACCCCCTGGATTCATAAGATGAAGGCAGTACCCTCTATTTACCATCAAGTGCTTAGGTTCCCCACTAGCTGGGGTGTGCAGGAAATCAGGGGAGACCGGAAGATGGCTCGTGAGTGCTATAGCGTGKTGATGAAGCCCCAGAAGGAGTTCATCTAGCAATTATAGCTGGATCCAACGCCAGCAAGGCCCAYCGATCAAGATCTAGACGAAGTGGCGCTGGATCCAAACCTGCCAAAGCAAACTGTATTGATTGCAGCTAGCTTAAGCGCAAACGAAAAAGGTGATTTAATTGAACTTTTAAAAACTAAGAAAGATTGTTTCGCTTGGTCCCACGAGGACATGACAGGTATAGATCCTAGTATGATAACGCACCGGCTAAACGTAGACTCGTCTGCCAAGCCGGTGAAGCAGAAAAGGAAATAGTTCGCCCCAGAGCGGAACTTGATCATAAAAGAAGAAGTAGCCGAGCTGCTAAAGTGTGGAAAAATTCGAGAGGTATCCTACCCAGACTAGCTAGCAAACTTAGTGGTAGTATGTAAGAAAAATGGTAAATGGAGGGTATGTTTTGATTTTACTAATTTAAACAAAGCATGTCTAAAAGACCCATTCCCATTACCTGATATAGATGCAATGCTAGATACCATAGCTGGCCACGAAAGGCTAGCCTTCCTAGATGCATATTCTGGCTACAATCAAATCCTCATGCACCGAGAGGACTAGGAAAAAACCACCTTTGTCACAGATAAAGGGATTTATTGTTATACAGTAATGCCTTTTTTGCTTGAAAAACACAAGTGCTACATATCAACGGCTTGTGAACAAAATGTTCCAAAAGCAGTTAGGGGACACGATGGAATTATACATAGATGACATGCTGGTGAAGTCCAAGAAAATAGATGACCATGTGACCCACCTAAAGGAAATATTCGGAGTCCTAAGAGAATACAGTATGAAGCTGAACCCCACCAAATGTTCATTCGGGGTGGCTGTAGGTAAGTTCCTAGGCTATATCATAACACAACGAGGAATAGAAGCTAATCTCGAACAGGTATAAGCAATCTTAAATATACAACCACCTAGGAACTTAAAAGAAGTGCAAAAGTTAACCYGTAAAGTGGCTGCACTGAATAGTTTCATTTCGCGTTCATCAAACAAATGTCACCTGTTTTATAACGTTTTGAAAAAGAATAAAGGCTTTGATTGGATTGATGAACACGAAAAGGCCCTGCAAGCACTGAAAATTTATCTGATGTCTCCTCCCCTGCTTACCAAGCCGTTGGAAGTAGAAAACTTGSAGGTATACCTGGCTCTCAGCAGCAAGGATGTGAGTGTCGTGCTAGCTAGAGAAGCTGAAAGCCAGCATCTCCTTATATATTACGTAAGTAAGAACCTCCCGGAAGCAAAAACAAGGTATTCCTCACTAGAAAAACTCGTACTTGCACTAGTCACTACTTCGAAGAAACTCAGGCATTGTTTTGAAACACACACTATACTTGTAATCACTAACTATCCGGTTAAAGTCGCGCTGCGTAAACCCAAATTATCTGGCAGGATGAGCAAATGGGCGATTTGCCTAAGCGGCTACGATATCAGATACATGCCAAGGACAGCAATAAAATCTAAGACGCTAGCTGACTTTGTGGCTGACTTCAGCCCAGGTCTAGAACCAGCAGCCGTCCAGGCGGTAAATACAGGTAGTTGAAAATGGCAGCTATATGTCGACGGCTCCTCGAATTTCAGGGGAGCCGGATTTGGCATAGTGCTAAACTCGCCACAGGGGGACATGATAGTAAGAGCTATATGCTGTGATTTTAAGGCAACTAATAATGAGGCCGAATACGAAGCGTTGCTTGCAGGTATAATGGTGGCTAAAGACTTGGGGGCAACAAACCTCTAGGTGTTTAGCGATTCTTTGCTAATCATGAGCCAGTTAAAAGGTGAATTCGCAGCAAAGGATTCCAAAATGGCCAGGTACCTAGAAATAGCTAAATAAAAAATGAATGAATTTGATAAATTTGACATCAAGCAGGTACCCCGGGATCAAAACACAAAGGCKAATGCCCTACCTAGCTTAGTGTCCGCCATGAGGAAATGCAGCTTCGATTCGGTGCCAATAGCGCACCTAGCTACACCGTCAATCGAAAAAAGAAGAGCAGGTAATGCCTATTTCCAAAGAAGACGATGAAGACTAGAGAACACCCATCATCAGATATCTACGAGACGACTCTACCTAGCAGTAAGCTAGAAGCCAGAAAACTACGGATAATAAGCTCAAAGTATACATTAATTGACAATGTCCTATTTAAAAAGTCCTCATCTGGCATCCTACAGTGCTGCCTTGACAAAAATGAGCAAAGAAATACAGTGAAAGAGTTCCATGACGGCTAGTGCGGCACGCACTCAGCCGGCAGGACACTAGCTAAAAGAATCCTAACTTACGGCTACTACTGGCCCACTATGAAACGTGATGCTAACGAGTATGCAGGAAGCTATGATAGCTGCCAAAGACATGTGGGTACATCGCACCAAGCACAAGAGCAATTGCATCCATCCCCCACGCCATGGCCCTTCATGAAGTGTGGAAAGGACATTGTAGGTATTCTACCAGCAGCACCAGGGCAAAAAGTATATATGCTAGCTTTAATCGATTATTTCTCGAAGTGGATCGAAGCAGAAGCATTCCAACAGGTAAGGGACAAAGAGGTAATATCCTTCTTATGGACTAATATAATCTGCAGATTTGGCGTACCTAGCGAGATCGTATGCGACAACGACTCGCAGTTCATTAGCAACAAAACCAGAGATTTTTGTTAAAAATGGAATGTAACATTAACAATGTCCACTCCTAGGTACCCACAGGCCAACGGTCAAGCGGAGTCCAGTAATAAATTGGTAATAAACGGCATAAAAAAGACGATTAAAATTGGCTAAATGAAAATGGGTTGAAGAGCTACGTAAGATCTTATGGGCGAACAGGACCACCCCTCAAGGTGCTTTTGGACAAACCCCTTTCTCACTTGTGTATGGTTGTGAATCAGTCCTACCTGCAGAAGTAGTTGTGCCCTCAGCAAGGTACGAGCTCCTAACCGCAGAAATAAGCGATGAAGYGCTACGCCAAGACATAGATACAGTAGAGGAGCTAAGGGATACAACTAGCATTAGAATGGCGGCATACCATCAAACAGTAGCTAGAAGCTTCAACAAAAATGTCAAAGCTAGAACGTTTGCAGTTGGGGACTGGGTGCTCAGAAAACATTCCAGAACACCCAAGAGTTGAATGCTGGGAAGCTAGGAGCTAATTGGAAAGGCCCTTACCAGATAAGCAAGGTATTTGGTAATGGAGCATACAAGCTAGTCTCACCAGAAGGAAAAGAAGTACAACGAAGCTAGAACGCTTATCATCTAAAGAAATACTACTTCTAAGGTAACATACACCAGGAGCTAGCCCAAAAAAGTATTCTTGCAAAAAATGTATAGAATAGTCGTGTATTCACGCACAAAATGGAATCGTGTACGGCTAGCTAAGAAGGCTTGCATGCATAAACAAAAAGTTGTAAAACGAACATTGTAAAAAGTAAGGAAGCAAATACGAATGTTACGAGGAAACACAAATCGTTAATAAAAAGACCACCAACAGGTCACCAAGCATTCAAAAGTTAAAGCTGCTAAGGCAGCCAAATAGTTCAAGCTGTAATAACAGCTATAACCACAATTGACCAAAAGGAGATGTTAAAATATTCATGTTAAGCTGCACATGTAGCAGCCTTAGCCCAAAAAGATGCTAAATACTAATAGTAAGAAGTTATTTTTATTCAGCAAGAGTCTCATTGCCTGCAGCAGCGGGGTCCCCCACCTCGACAGCATCATTGGTGACCCTATCAACATCATCAAGCATTTGAACAGGTTTCAGAAAAGTGTGAYAAGGGCTCGCTTCAGCTGCAGAGGCATCACAAGCTGCCTTAAGCCGACTCCAGAATTCCTCCTCCTCCAAGTCAGACATTTGACCAATAGAGCCTAAATAATCACTTATGTTGGCCATGACTTCCTGTTGAACATCCCGGTTGAAGAGCACCTTTTAGGAAAGCTTAGCCAGCTCTGTAACAACAGCCACGGCTTTGTCTTGACGAGCCATCCGAGTAACCTCATCCTTCACAGCTCGAAGAGTCTCGATAGTCTCAGCATCCACAGTAGTACTGTAGGACGTGGGCCGCGCCCTCGCGTATAGCGGGCGCGCGGCTTGGTAATACATCTAGGTGCTTTGCGTGGGCTTGAGCCACGGAACCCGCATGTGAGTGCGTTGGGGTAGTGTTGTCGAGTAAGGGGAGTCGCCACCGTGCCTATAAAGGTTATTCACGGACACCCGAAACGTTGGTGCCAAATTAATGGCCCCACGTCCAATCCAATAACCAGTCAGTGGGTCGGGGAATGGTACGAATCAGATCTGTAACCAATTCGCCTGCATTTACGGGCTCTACTCGGTCTCATTGCAATTCCATTCATCACGGTTATGATGCACATAACTTACATTTTTAGCACCTTAGAAGCGTACTAACCAAGATTACTATGAAAGTGTGTTTCATTATGCACAAGAGCTACCTAACCTAGAAATTGTGACCACTTTGCATTATCCAGTTAAACGGTGCCTAAAAAACCGGTTGTCCATAGTTAATCTGAATTTAAAGTGATTCACATAATTTGCGGTCTTTAATTAGCAAAAAAATATACAAATGATACAACAATGACAATGCGAAGTATATGAACTTCAAAATATATATACAACACATCTACCTAAATCTGCAAACAAAACCAAAAGTTTTAGTTCGTAATAAAAAACAGCGAAACGAATCTTCCGCCTTGAATCGCTATATAAAGACAAACAAAACAAATGTTAGTTCATAATAAAAAACGAGCGAAATGATCTTCCGCCTTGAATCGCTATACAAGGATAAGAAATCGTGTATTGACAAGTGATAATAATAATGAAAATGAAATAAAAAGAACGAAACAAACAATGAAAAACATTGAAAACGTTAATGACTATCACTACATATTTACAGGAACAATTGAATGTGAGTTCTACATGTTTGTTAATTAGATTGAAACTCGTAATAGTATTAATTAATTGAGAAAAGAGTATGTTTAATGCGCGAGTAATCTCAAAATAAACCTTTTATTGCTTGTTGAATCGAAACATAATTAATGCTTAGAACTCAGAACGATGTGTAGTTAGATGTGTTGAGAGAGTAGAGAGAGAATACGCAAGTTAGGGACGGGAGAGAGAGAATAGACTTCTGTATTCGGAATGAGCAAGCAGGCACGTAATTTATAGCACGAGGGGAAAAGAGGGAAAAACCCTGCGTATATACGCAGGAGAGCTGCGTATATACGCAGGTGGCCTGCGTATATACGCAGGGGGCTGTCGTATATACGCAGGCCTCTGCGTATATACGCCAGCCTCTGCATATATATATTTTCCAAACTCGAAAATATTGATTTCCTCCGATTTATTTCGTGATTTCCTTGATTCGACGCCCTAGACACAGTTGCTCTCCAAGCAAGAGTGCTAGAGTGTTAGAAGGTCACGTATTTCCGGAGTATTTTTGTGTATTTTGTATTTTTTTTTGTATTTCTGCGTATATAAAACTTATAAAATCATAGAAAAATGTAGAAAAATCAGAAAATAATCTAAAAATCTGGTGAGCTCAGAAAATTATGGAGATCACCAAATAAATATTTAAAAAAATCCTAAAAATAGGAAAAGCAAAAACCTAAAAATAGAAAATAATTAAAATAAATAAAACAAAATGTTTTTGCCCCTTTTATTTGTCCTTTGCTCAATAGTTCCGAGTATGACCCCACGTATTTTCAACTTTTGTGAGTTCAAAGCATCWTTTCTAAGTCGAAACAATCGCGAGATGCGGTATGTTTCATCACTGATTACTCTTTTGGGGAGACACTTTTAGGTGTCTACAAGTACCAGTTTGGAGAGCTTCCTTCTCCTTAGTATGACGCTGAACATCTTGAAGCAGCTTCTTCTTTTCCTCCTCCCAATCAATCCTCTGCTGTTCCATCTGTTTCTTCTCATACGCCCAAGAGGCCTTCTCCTTTTAGATCTCTGAGCCAAAGCCCTAGACGCTAGAATATTCTGAAGGAGCTGCAGAGTCATGTGAGCCCCATTATTTACAACGATCTTAGCATCTTGATTCTTAAGGCGAATCGCAGTATTAGGAAAAAGCAGCGTCTCGCATTCAGGCCACACCCCTCCTTCGAGGTCCTCATGATCCAGGAATTCCCTCGGGAAAGTAAGGTTGACCACATCAGAAAAGTGAACCGAAGGAGCCACCATAGGCTTCTTGCTACCAGCGTCATACTTTACAGAAGGAGTCCCGATGACTACGCCTAGCTGCTTAGGAGCAGCAGTCTTGTTAGCAGGACCCTTCCCTTTGCCTGCCACAGAAGTGCTAGCTGGCAATTTGCTAGCTGGCTGGCTATCAACAGTACTAGAAATTATTATGGAACTGAACGGTTAAAATAAGTGATGAAGTTAATGGATCTAGAAATTCAAAAAACTGTCAAGTCATGAGAAGTTACGAAATTGTCCTTCACTTAACCGCCTTAAGCAAAGGATAGTTTAGGGGCAAATGTTGTACCCGGTTCTACAGGTGTCTAGCAGTTAATGCGTGGAGAGCAAGTCAAAGGAGWCTATCTAGTATCTCGGAAGCATTTAGCCGGAAGATATCCAGTAACGGAAATAAAGAGTTGTGGCGCAAATCAAGGAGAGTACTACGCTAGTAGTGAAACTAAGATTTTGTTTAGGGTTTTATGATTATAAATAGAGTGCCAATGTAACGGAGGGGGTACACATACTGAACTCCTCTCCTCCCCTATACTCGACATAGATACTCATTAGAAAAGCTTGTACTCGGTGGACGAAAAGGCCAATTCAAGGCGTCATTCATAGTGGATTGGTGGCCTCATTGCTACCCGCAGCTTTCTTCCCATCTTAGGGTTTCCGCGTCACCAATTTCGTCTGTCATTTCCTTTGTTGCATTCCATTCGCTTTATATGCATTACGTTATATAGACTGCTCTATAATCATATTGACTTGTCTAGCTGCAGGTTCCGATCCTTGATAGCTTGCTAACTGCTTAGTAAAATCTAGCCCAAACAATACCTTTTGCTAAAGTATTTGTTTCTATCATGGCTTCTAATCCACAAATGATGATGTCTCAAATTAAATTTATGTGGTTTTCAGCTTTAATTGTTTGTTCTTATCTATTGCAAGAAGCTATTTTTTAYACTGTATGGTCATTTAAACAATGTAATTTCTTGAAAGCTGCTGCACTTCATGATTGTTCAATTGTTGCTTGGAGGGTGGTAATTTTGGTTTGAAATTAATATCTATTCTATGCGGCTGTATACCCTTTAGCTAGAGAATATCAAGTGTAGGTAGTGTGTGTTATACCCGGTTTCAGCTAGGCCTAGCCCAAGAAGCACGGCTTGAATCAGTCAGTAACTACGTGCGAGAAGATAGGCGCAGATGGATAAAACAAAGCAACGGCTACAATTCAGTTGCTAGATAGGCGACAACAAGATAGCTACGGAGAATAGTTTAACKTAGTAAGGTTTACCCCTTATAAATATATAACAATGTAAAACAGTAGCTACTCACTTCTCTCCTCATCCCTCCTCTACTCGTACTAAAAAGCTAGAAAGAATTCTCTTATTGTAAACTCGAGAAAAGAAGCCAATTAAAGGCCAAAGTCATAGTGGATCGGTCGCCTCAACGCTACCCGCGGGTTTTCCCCGATTTGGGTTTCCGCATCACCAATCTCTGTGTGTTATTTACATTCTCGCACTTTACTTATTTTGCTTAAATTTTTATTATCAGACGAATTAACTTATCTAGTTGTAGGTCACGATCCTAGCTAGCTCGATTAGACCGTCTAGCTAAAATCTGCATAAACATTTTGGCGCCCAGCGTGGGGCCTGCAGCTTGATTTGTTAAAAAAACGGTAAAGGGAGTATGCTCCTATTACTCTATCTCTTTTTTTAATTGGCAGCTTGATTTGTTAAAAAAAACCGTGGGGCCTGCAGCTTGATTTGTTAAAAAAAGTGGGGCCTGCAGCTTGATTTGTTGAAATTTTTTGCTATGGCTTCTGAAATTGGCACCCCAACTGATCCTAACTCAAACCCCCCTAGCAATTCTGACCTTATCCAATTGTTGTGTTCGTACAGAGAAGAACTCCAAAAAAGTAGGGAGGAGACCCAACAGGCTCTCCATACCTTAAGGGCTGAGATGTCTGTTGCGTCAGGTAGTAGGGGTAGAATCATTAATGTTGAAAATATCCCTAACGCCATGGACTTGTCTTCAGGTGAATCCGAGGATGATGAAGACCCCTCCTTTCGAGAAGAGGAATTAGAGGAGCCTAAGGAAGGCGAGTAGGGAACCCCTGATGAGGTAGAAACCCCTGAAGGGGAAGAAGACCCTGATCCCAGCGCCAGAAGGCTAGCTAAGCTAGAATCCGAAAATAGGCGATTATTGAGGATGCTGGCTAAGATCCCTGGCGCCCCTGTTCCAGTTACCCACGAAGTTGCGGATGATTGTACCCGCTCCCCCATTGTGGCAGCTATCGCTAGAGCTAAGATCCCTAAAAAGGTAGGAATTGCTATGCCTAAATTATATGACAGTACTACTGATCAACATGATCATGTAGCGCAGTATAAGCAAAGGATGTAGGCTTTATCTATCCCATGGAATTTAAAAGAAGCCACCATGTGTAAATCGTTTGGATTAACACTATAAGGGCCCTCCCTACAGTGGTTGATCAATCTAAAGCCAAGTTCTGTCCCGAACTTTGCTACCTTAATTAATAAATTCTACCTGTAATTTTCTAGCWGCAGAGCAATCGATAAATTGCCTAGTGACTTTTACTAGAAACCTGGAGAAACGTTGCGCAAGTACCCAGACAGATTTAGTTCTGAAATGATTACCATTAAGAATCTGGACGCATCTACTAATATAGAAGCGTTCAGAAGAGGACTAACCCCTCAATCGAGGTTATATCATGAGTTGACCAGGTACCCTTGCACGTCCTTTGCTGACGTGCAAACAAGAGCAAGGGCAGAAATCCGGGTGGAAGAAGATGAAGCAGTTAGGAAGATCATGMCCGCTCCCACTAAAAATTGGACCTTCCCCTCGATGCAAAATGATAAGCGCCAAGGTGGAGGTAGGTACTACCCATACCAGCAGAGAAGCCAAGGGGCTGGTACCGAGCAGGTAAAACAGGTAAGGTCATGCGAATACCCAGCTGTGTCTAGCTATTGCTTCACCTTGGATGTTGCASGTGTGGTATACGTGAAGGCAAAGTTGGATTCCCCCGTTAGGTGGCCGTGCAAGAGCCTTAAGCCAGACAGGGCAAAAGATCCCTCCAAGTGGTGTAGCTACCACCATAACCGTGGTCACACCACGGAGGAGTGTAGCACCCTAAAGAAGGAGGTAGCCTGACTGATAAGTAAGGGTCACCTGGACAACTTGCTAAGCCGGAGAGGTAAGCAGGACTATAATAACCGTGGAAATAATAGCTATAATAATAACAATCGTGACAAACAGGTACAAAAGAGTTATGAAGCTACTGCTGCTCCCCTTCCGAATCCAGCCCATGTAAAAGTAGTACAAGTAATAGCCGGGGGCTCAGAGGTATGTGGGTTAACATACTCTACAACTAAAAGAAGTGCAAGGGCGAAGCCAGATGGATTTCCAGTTAGCGCCAGGTTCGACCGGGATAAACAACTAGCAGGCATGCCTATCACCTTTGATGATGAAGATGTTGGTGAGGAACACCACGAAAGTTTGGTAATTTCCCTTACTATAGCTAACTATTTAATTAAAAGGATATTGATTGATAGTGGCAGCTCGACTAAAGTAATTTTTAAAAGTGCCTTGGAAATTATGGGGCTGCAGGAGAAAATATAGTGAGGAAATCCATTGTCCTGGTAGGGTTCAGTGGAGAATCCCAGCAAACCATTGGTGAGGTCACCTTACCTACGTATGCCAAGGGGGTGGACCTCTCCACCAAATTTAATGTAGCAGATTGTCGCTATGCCTATAATGTTATTCTGGGTACCCCCTAGATTCATAAGATAAAGGCGGTACCCTCGACTTACCAACAAGTGCTTAAGTTTCCCACTAGCTGGGGTGTGCAGGAAATCAGGGGAGATCGCAAGATGGTTCGGGAGTGCTATAGCATGATGCTAAAGCCTCAGAAGGAGTCCATCTAGCAATTACAACTAGATCTAGTACAAGCGAAGCCCAATGATCAAGACCTAGACGAAGTGGTGCTTGATCCTAGCCTGCATCTAGCAATTACGACTAGATCTAGTACCAGCGAAGCCCAATGATCAAGACCTAGACGAAGTGGTGCTTGATCCTAGACTGCCTAAGCAAACTGTACTAATTGCAGCTAGCTTAAGCGCAGATGAAAAAGGTAACCTAATTTAATTCTTAAAAGCTAATAAAGACTGTTTTGCTTGGTCCCATGAGGACATGATAGGTATAGACCCCGGTTTAATAACGCATCGACTAAACATGGACGCTTCCGCTAAACCGGTGAAACAGAAAAGAAGGAAATTCGCACTTGAGCGAAACATGATCATAAATGACGAAGTAGTTGAGCTACTGAAATGCGGAAAAATCCGAGATGTGTCTTACCCAGATTGGCTAGCTAACGTTGTGGTGGTAAGTAAAAAGAACGGTAAATGGAGGGTATGCATTGATTTCACAGACTTAAATAAAGCATGTCCTAAAGACCTTTTCCCATTACCCCACATAGACGCGATGGTAGATGCCACTGCTGGTCACAAAAGATTGACCTTCTTAGATGCATATTCTAGTTACAATCAAATACTAATGCACCCCCAGGACCAAGAAAAAAACTGCCTTTGTCACCGACAAAGGAATTTATTGTTACACTGTTAAGCCCTTTCGTTTGAAAAACYCAGGTGCTACCTACCAGCGGCTCGTGAATAAAATGTTCCAGAAGCAGCTAGGGGACACGATGGAGGTGTACATAGATGACATGTTGTTGAAGTCCAAAAAAGGAGACGATCACGTAGCCCACCTAAAAGAAACATTCGAAGTCCTAAGAGAATATCGCATGAAGCTGAACCCCACCAAATGCTCATTTGGGGTAGCCACAGGTAAATTTCTAGGTTATATTGTAACACAACGAGGAATACAAGCTAACCCAGAACAGGTGAAAGCAATATTAAATATCGAATCACCTAGAAATTTAAAAGAGGTCCAAAAATTAACCGGTAGAGTAGCAGCTTTGAACAGGTTCATTTCGCGTTCATCAYAAAAATGCCACCTATTTTATAACGTTTTGAAAAAGAACYAAGGCTTTGACTGGACTGATGAACACGAAAAGGCCCTGCAAGCGCTGAAAGCTTACCTGATGTCTCTACCCCTGCAATTTAAGCCGATGGAGGGAGAAAATTTGCAGTTGTACCTAGCTGTCAGCAGCAAAGCTATAAGCGCAGTATTAGCTAGAGAAGCTGAAAATCAGCATCTACCTATATATTACGTAAGTAAAACACTCCTAAAAGCATAAACGAGGTATTCCTCCCTCGAAAAACTTGTACTAGCATTAGTCACTGCCTCGAAAAAACTCAAGCATTATTTTGAAATGCATACTATACTTGTCATGGCTAACTATCCAGTTAAAGTCATACTTAGAAAGCTAGAGCTATCTAGAAGAATGAGTAAGTGGGCAATCTGCCTAAGCGGCTATGATATCAGGTACACGCCTAGAACAGCTATAAAAACCCAGGCACGGGCTGACTTTGTGGCTGACTTTAGCCCAGGTCTGGAACTAGCCGCCGTCCAGGCGGTGAACACAGGTAAAGAAAAGTGGCAATTATACGTTGATGGCTCCTCGAATTTTAGAGGAGCTGGACTCGGTGTAGTGCTAAAGTCGCCACAGGGGGACATGATAGTAAGAGCTATATGCTGTGATTTTAAAGCAACTAACAATGAGGCAGAATATGAAGCGTTGCTTGCAGGTATGGCGGTAGCTAGAGACTTGGGGGCAACACACCTCCAGGTTTTTAGCGATTCCTTGCTAAACGTAAGCCAGTTAAAGGGCGAATTCGCAGCATAAGACTCCAAAATGGCCAGGTACCTAGAAATAGCTAAAAAAATGAATGAAGTTAATAAATTTGACATTAAGCAGGTACCCCGAGATCAAAACACGAAGGCAGACACTCTAGCTAGCTTAGGCTCCGCCATAAGGAAGTGCAACTTCGATTCGGTGCCAATAGCACACCTAGTTGCYCCCTCAATTGAGAAAGACAAGTAGGTGATGCCTATTTCTGAGGAAAACGAAAAGGATTGGAGAGCACCTATCATCAGGTACCTACGAGATGACACCTTACCTAGCGACAAGCTAGAAGCTAGGAAAGTACGGATGAAATGAACCAGGTATGCTTTAATTGACAACGTCCTATTTAAGAAGTCCTCCTCAAGCATCCTACAACGTTGCATCGGTAAAAGTAAAGCAAACACTACCCTTAAAGAGTTCCATGACGGTGAGTGCGGCACGCACTCAGCTGGCAGCACACTAGCTAAAAGAATCCTAACCTATGGGTACTACTAGCCAACTATAAAACGTGATGCTTATGAATATGCAGGAAGCTGTGATAGCTGCCAAAGACATGTAGGTACATCCCACCAAGCACCTGAACAATTGCACCAATCCTTCACACCATGGCCTTTCATGAAGTGGGGTATGGATATCATAGGTAAGCTACCAGCAGCACCAGGTCAAAAGGTGTACATGRTGGCACTAACCGATTATTTTTCGAAATGGATCGAGGCAGATGCATTTCAACAGGTAAGAGACAAAGAGGTAATATCCTTCTTACGGACCAACATAATTTGCACGTTTGGGGTACCTAGTGTAATTGTATGCGACAATGGCTCGTAATTTATTAGCGATAAAACTAGAGACTTTTGTCAAAAATGGAAAATAACGTTAACAATGTCAACCCCTAGGTACCCACAAGCCAACGGACAAGCAGAGTCCAGTAATAAATTGATAATAAAAGGAATAAAAAGGCGATTGAAATCAGCTAAAGGGAAATGGGTAGAAGAACTACCTAAAATTTTATGGGCTAACAGGACCACCCCCCAGGGTGCAACTGGAAAAACCCCTTTCTCACTCGTGTATGGTTGTGAATCTATTTTACCTGCAAAACTAGTTGTACCCTTAGCAAGATATGGGCTCATGACTGAGGAAGAAAACGAAGAAGAGCTACGCCTAAACGTAGACACTATAGAAGAACTAAGAGATGCAGCTAGCATCAGAATGGCAGCGTATTAGCAGATAGTATCTAGAAGTTTCAATAAAAAAAGTAAAAGCCAGGACGCTGGCAGTAGGAGATTGGGTGCTCAGAAAGGCATTCATAACACCCAAGAACAAAATGCGGGAAAGCTAGGAGCCAGCTGGGAAGGCCCCTATCAGATAAGAAAAGTGTTTGGCAATGGAGCATAAAAGCTGGTCTCAGCTGAAGGAACAGAAGTACCAAGAAGATYGAACGCTTGCCACCTAAATAGATATTATTTCTAAGGTAACATACAATAGTAGCTAGCCACGAGAAGTGTTATTTATGTAAAAGGACCATGTATTCACGTAGTAGACAATATTGTGTCTAAGAAATAGGGCTAGCTGGAAAAGGATAGCATGCATAAACAAACAGTTGTAACATGGCCATATTAAAAAGTGGAAAAGGTACGAAGTATAAAGTTAATAAAAGGTTTCAAATTGTCCAATAGAAAATGCCACCTACCAGTGGCAAATAAAGAGTCAAGCCGCTAAGTTAGCATTAATAAACATCCCACAAGAGAAATTCCAAAGGCTACCTAAACAGCAATATCCAACCAGTTAAATATTCTTAATGGTGCTTCACATGCCGTAGCTATAGCCCAAAAAGTTATAACTAAAGTACTGAAAAAGTTTTTCTAAGCAAGTCAGCTACTCAACAGAAGGAGCCTCCACGTTGTCACCAGTCGGGTCACCTCCAATCGGCTCACCTCCCGAATCCACCTGATCAACAGGATTGCCCAAGCTGGCAGCATCATCAAGCATCTTGACCAAGTCCGGGAGTGGATGGGATGCCCCTGTAGTAGGTTGAGAAGCATCCACAACAGAAGAAGGGGGCACTGAATCAGACTTTGACCGAACAACATCTACAAGAAGTTCCTGCCTGAATTCCTCATCTTCCAGGTCCTTCATGTCACCCAAGGAGCCCACATATGGATCCATGTTAGCAGTCAGCTCGGCATCTACAGGCCTGTTGAACTTGACCTTCCAAGACACTTGGCTAGCTCGGTGATCACCGTGTCAGCTTTGTCCTGACGAGCTGCAGAAATGGTATCCTTGAGCCCAGCTATGGTGTTAGTTGTCCCAGCAACAGCAAGCTCCAGCTCCTCCCTATTGGCCTTCTTGGCATTCACCGTTGCCTCCAGTTGTTTCTTTTCAGCTGTCCAAGTGGCCTTTTCCTTGATCAGGTGGGCTACCTGGCTGGTCAAGTCTTCAGCTCGCTTCCTCAGGGCAGCTGTACCACGGATATTAGAAGCTAAGATGTTCTGAAGCCCCTGCAGAATCAGATGAGCTCCGTCATTTAACACCGTCTCAGGGTCTTGCCCCTTCAAACGAGCAGATGCAGCAGGAAAAAGCAGTTGGTCCGCCTCTGGCCAGACCCCTCCAACTGACCCTTCATGCTCCAAGTAGTCCTTGGGGAAAGATAAATTGACTGTAGATGGAAATCACTTGTGAGTTACCCCAACAGTCTTCTTCCCCGCATCAACAGCAATGGGGGGAACATTAGAGACAACCTCAGACCGAGGCTTGACAGCTTGAACCTTGGCAGTAGATTGAGCACCACCAACAGTAGAAGCCTTTCTCTTATTGGAAGAGAGGGCCCTCATTTCCTCAATAGACATGGACAAGCTTGGAGAAAAATACAATGAGAAGAAGAACCAAAAGTATGAAAAGTACATCCACTATGACATTCCAACTCACCTGAAGCCATTGCAGTTGGTCTAGGTAGGTCAACGAACTTGTGTAGCTCTTCCTTGTTATTAAAAAAATGCCTCTACCTTAGCCGAATAGCCGTGAGAAGAACAACAGTCTATGACCACAACTGCAAGAGAAACAACAGAAAGTCATGATTAGAAAGCCATAAACCAACAGTCCTACAAAATTACACATCAAAAAAAGAAAACACAAGAAGCCTATACCTCTACTATTCCAACCTTCCATCAACTAAAACAAGTTCGAAACCAAAGTGTCCTTAGCTACAAAAAAGAATCTAGCTTTCCAACCGTTATCAGACGCCTCAGTCACCCCGACTAAATCTACCCTATCTGTTTTCAACTTTAGAGTAAAACGAGCACTGGCAATCTTTTTGAGCAAATAAGTGTGACATAGGCCTAGGTAAGTGAAAGGGGACTCCCAAGACTCAGTCAACTGGTCAATAACACTGCAAACTCTCACAAACTTGGGCTGAAATTGCCCAACACTCAATTGGAATTGGTTTAAATTAGAGCGGACAAGAGGAGTAAAAAGATAGGTATAACCCAAGAGGAAAGGATACTCATAGAAGAAAATGTGGCCAGGAGGACACTTCTCAGGCCTTTCAGAAGAAGAAGGCACAATCGGATTTTTGCGAGGTTAGCCTCGGTAATCATGCTCGCTACATCTTCATTCGACCTCCCCATTTCCTGATCGACTCAAGCCCTAAGACGAACACACTTAGACCTCTTCCTAGCGGACTGCTTAACACGAGGCATGGAAAGAAGGAAAATGAAGAAAAATAAACAAAAGACGAAGAATACCTAAAAAAGATGAAAACATCTCGGAGAATTGAAGGAGCAAGCTCGAGAATTTGAAAAGCCTAGAAAATGGTCGAATTGAAGAGAGAAGTTGAAAAAGCAAAAGAATGAGAAAGTTGGTGTGAAAGAGAAAATGATCGTTGGAATTAAATAAAGGGAAGTTTGAGAAGTTATTCGATTTGACGATTGGAAGAAACGTGGAGCAATCGGACAAGTGGGAAGACTGAAGTGGGAAGAGTGGTCAGACGCAAAAGGACGAAATTGCCCTTCATTAAAGCAGACTTAATGAAGCCCAATTTGGGGGCAAATGTTATACCCTGTTTCAGCTAGGCCCAGCCCATTAAGCACGGCTTGAATCAGTCAACAACTACCTACGAGAAGATAGGAGCAGCTGGATAAAACAAAGTAACGGGTACATTTCGGTTGCTAGATAGGCGGCAACAAGATAGCTACCGAGAATAGTTTAACCTAGTAGGGTTTACCCCTTATAAATATATAATAATGAAAAACAGTAGCTACTCACTTCTCTCCTCATCTCTCCTCTACTCATACTAACAAGCTAGTATGAATTCTCTTATTGTAAACTCGGAAAAAGAAGCCAATTAAAGGTTAAAGTCATAGTGGATCGGTAGCCTCAACGCTATCCGCGGTTTTTCCTCTATTTGGGTTTCCGCGTCTCCAATCTCTGTGTGTTATTTACATTCTCGCACTTTACTTATTTTACTTAAATTGTTATTATCAGACGAATTAACTTATCTAATTGCAGGTCACGATCCTAGCTAGCTCGATTAGCCCGTCTAGCTAAAATCTGCATAAACAGTGTGTTGTTTTGTTCAATTTGTGGATCATCTTATATCTACTTTTCATATCTTTTTCCATTTGAAGACCGTTTGGTCTGCGTTTTTTGGATGACAATTTTTATCGGATTATATTATCTGATTTTTTGGTAGACTAGAAAATTTAAAGTTGATTAGGCCCTAGCCTTGTACGTTTAGTGGTGCTTCAAAAGTGTAAACAAATTGCTCATGTTTATATGAGCCTTAAGATGATGAACCCGACCCATTATGAACATTTAATTTAGAAATGATGAACGTGTAGTTCAAACATCATGAGTGTATAGGATATGTTCACGGTGTTTTAAGACTATAAATTCTATACTTGTTGGTACATATTAGTTACCAGACCTAATATACACCAAGGCCCATATACACTAACCAAGTGGGCCGACAACAAACATAAATCAAGCCCCAAAGGGAGTCAAAATGCCTTCCACTCGGTCAAAAGGTGGTACATGCATAGGACACCTAACTTGGTAAGTTGTGTGACACTTGTCGTTGAAAGGTTACATGCACCCATGTAAAGTGTAGTATAAAAAGCAGTCTGCGGCCACCCAAGCCCGGTAGGTACACACAAATATACTTTACCTACTTTTTCTCTCTCTAAATTACCAAGCACCCCGATTTATACTCTGACACCTCCATCAAAGGGGTTGTTCCTGGGTTGCCCCAGGGTAGCTCACCTGAGTTTTGTAGGTACTTGTATTGCAAGTCATGTTCAATTCCACCATCACTGGCTCGTTGGCCACTACCACATCAGCAGTACCAATTATTGTACCAACAATTTGGCGCCACATATTGTGTGGATTGAACGATGGATGCATCCAACCCCAAGATGATGCCTGGTGGCAGGCCTGACCCTAGAAGGCCAGACTAAGTTTCTTCAACCGCAAGGAGCCGTTCCTCCAGGCGTTCTAGGTCAGCAAGGCACCATGGTAGCCGAAACACCATGCCACCACCATCACAAAATCTACCACCACCAAGCCCAAGAAACCAGTATACTGGCTCTATAGGACCTGGTGGAAATCATCATCAAACACCTTCTCCCTCCAGGAGAACTCAAGGCCAATCCACTCCACTAAGTGCAGACCAAGTGGAGCATGCAAAGAATGTTCTTAGACGTGCTGGGTTGGCGTCCTCTGGTTATATTGAAAGCACCTCTGGAGTAGATACCACGCAAGATCATGACCCTTATGGTCCAAATCCACCTACTCCAAGTCATTCCACACGAAGACACCACAGCCAGATGAGTGGGTCTAGGACACCACCCAGACCACGTGTCAGAAGGAGGCTGAGTTACTCACCTCCCAACTTACCATCCTCTCCATCATATGGGTCATCCCCATCAATGGAGGATATACCTAAAGAGAATGATGAAAGACCTGAAGTCAGATATGCGAGCCCTGTACACAGTCATCATGGCAGACCAGGCACATCCAAACCTAGTCCTCGACCAATATCTGTTGGATTTACTCCAGAGATTGCCAGACCTGAACATGCAACCAGGCGTGGACAGTTAGTTCATGATAGACTGGGGAATCGTCTCTCGGCCTTCCACAGGCTAGGAGGACCAGGTCCATCAAAAAGCCAGCCAGGCACAGAAGCCACCTCAGGTCAGGAGGCAATGCATGCAGCTACTGGAATCAGGTATCCGTCCTCATCACCATTTGGTGAGGAAATATTGAGAGCCCGATCTAAAAAAAGTCAAAATACCAGGCCATATCAAGTTTGATGGTACTAGAGACCCTAATGACCATGTGGCCCTTTATGAGGGACATATGTATCTCGGAGAATTTGCAGATGCAAGCTGGTGCAAATACTTCCCTACCACGTTGACTGGAATTGCTCAAGCTTGGTTTAGGAATATTCCACTTGGTAGCATTCACAGTTTTGGTGACCTGGCTGACCAGTTCAGAAACCACTTTATAAGTAGTAGAAGAAGGGAAAAATCGTTAGTTGAACTCATGTTAGTTAAACAAGGGAAAGATGAAAGCTTACGTGATTATCTTACCAGGTTCAACAAGGAGGCCATAATGGTCTCTAGGTCAAAACCTGATGTGGTAATCATGGCCCTACAATATGGTCTGAGACTTGATCCGTTCAGGGACCACCTTACTAAATCTAAGGTGGAAACTTTGGCACAAGCCATGCGTATCTCAGATGATTACATCACCTTGGAAGAGTTTAACAAGACTACAGCACCAGGCGGCTCCAGTGTAGCCAAGAAGGATGACAAGTCACCCTCACCTGCCCATAAGACAAGGAAGGAGAAGAGGGAAGAGAAGAAGAAGGAAAAGGCAGCAGCACATCTTCCGCCAATCTTTGAAAGCTTTACTCCACTCAATACAAACAGGGCAGTGATATATGCAGCTCATAAGAATGAAGACAAATGGACGAAGCCACCGAAGAGGTCAAAGGCTGGTAAAGATCCCAACAAATATTGTGATTTCCATGATTGCCCAGGTCACTCCAGAGAGGACTGTGTGCAGCTGAAGAACATCCTGGAAGACCTCATCAGGAAGGGATTCTTTAGCCAGTACAAGAAATTTGGCAAAGATCAGGAGGAAAAGGACCAAACTCAGAAGGAGGACCAGCAGAACCTGCTAAAAGGTACCAGCCCAGGAGACCTATCAATGAAATCTCAGTTATCTTTGGTCCACCAACTTCCCTGAATCATCTAAAGAATGAGGTTAGAACTGCTGGTTGTTCCAATACTTATCAGTCTGAATGCTTAAATATTCCTGAAATTAGCTTTGGACCCCAAGATTGTAGAGGAGTGGTCCAGCCTCATAATGATCCTTTAATATGTTCTGTCCAAGTGTGTAATCACCTGGTTCATAAAGTCTTAATTGATGGTGGGAGCTCTGTCAATGTCCTTTATTATCATGTCTATCAAAAGATGGGGCTACATGATAAGAACATGGAGCCCACATCAGGCCCTATTACAGGTTTCTCTGGAAGCTCAATTCTCCCAAGAGGAGAGATTAATCTACCAGTCACTATGGGAGATGAAGAGCTAGGCAGGACTGTACTGATCAGGTTTCAGGTGGTAGAGGCCTACTCACCATACAACATCATAATGGGCAGAACATTTATGAGTGCATTTGAAGGTGTGGCATCCACATATCATTTGTGTTTCAAGTATGTAGCAGACAGTGGAAAAGTGGCAGTCCTGAAGGGTTCACAGATAGCAGCCAGGTCATGCCAGTTAGCCCTGGTCAAGACTTCAAGGAAGGAAGACTCATTACGGCTTCGAAAGCAGGTTGTTGACATGGAAGCAGAAGCCAATCCTCAACCATTGAAGAAAAGAGTAGTCAAGGTAACTGGTCCAGAAATAGTTGAAACTCAACCTCAAGAATCAGGTCAGTTTTCTACTGGGCCCCTGATTGAATTGGACAGAGTGGCCATACCTCAACCTGTTGAGGGTACAGAATCAATTCCCCTTGTTGAAGGAACTGAGAGAATGGTACAAATCGGATCAGATCTGGGAGCTCAAGAGAGGTGCAATCTGATCAACTTGCTCAGAATGCATGAGGATGTGTTTACTTATTCAGCAGATGAGATGCCTGGGATTGACCCAGAAATAATATCACATCATTTGTCCATTGATCCAGCCAAGAAGACAGTGAAGCAGAAGAAGAGACACTTCTCATTTGAGAAGAATCAAGCTATTGAAGCAGAAGTAAACAAGCTATTGGATGCTGGATTTATTGAGCTATGCCATTACCCTGATTGGCTAGCAAATGTGGTGATGGTTAGGAAACCAAATGCAACATGGAGAATGTGTGTAGACTTCACTGATCTTAACAAAGCCTATCCCAAAGATTGCTATCCTCTGCCCAGGATAGACCAGCTAGTTGATTCAACTAGTGGTCATGCTAGGCTCTCCTTCATGGATGCCTTCTCAGGCTACCATCAAATACACATGCATCCACCAGATAAAGAGAAGACAGCCTTCATCACCAGTTGTGGCGTCTATAACTATATTATGATGCCATTTGGGCTCATAAATGCTGGTGCCACTTATCAGAGAATGATAGGCTAGGTCTTTGAGACTCAAAGAGGCGGAAACCTGCAAGTGTATGTTGATGATGCAATTGTAAAAAGTGTTCATCCTGAAGACCACACTGAAGATCTTACAGAAACATTAGCTAACCTGAGGAAATACCAAGTCAAACTCAACCCTAAGAAGTGTGTCTTTGGGGTTAAGTCTGGTAAATTCTTAGGCTTTATGGTCAGTCAAAGAGGGCTAGATGCCAATTCTGATAAAGTCAAAGCTGCAATAGATTTACCTGAGCCTAAAAGCATCAAGGACATCCAGAGGCTGACTGGAAGGATGGTTGCACTCTCCAGATTCATTGCAAGGTCATCAGAGAAATCCCAGCCCTTCTTCAAGGTACTGAAAGGGAATAAAGAATTCAGTTGGGGCTAAGAACAATATATGAAGCATTCAATCAATTGAAGGAGCACCTGATGAAGCTACCAACCCTTTCCAGGCCAGTAAAAGATGAAACACTATTCCTATATATTGCTGTCAGCCAATCAGTTGTCAGTGTTGTCTTACTAAGAGAGCAGGACAAAGTGCAACAACCTGTGTACTTTGTAAGTCATGCCCTYACAGGGGCAGAAACTAGGTACCCTATGATCGAGAAGGCTGCTTATGCAGTAATCACAACAGCCAGAAGATTGAGGCCATACATTGATGCACATCCAATTATTGTCCTTACTGACCTGCCATTAGAGAAAACACTTGAAAAGCTTGAAAAGTCTGGTAGGTTGACAATTGGCAGTTGAATTAACTGGGTTCGGCATCACTTTTCAACCAAGGACAATTATTAAGGCACAAGCCTTAGCTGATTTCTTGGCTGAGTGTTCCTATTATGAGGAAGACACCACCCAGACAGAGCCTTGGGTTGTCTATACAGATGGGTCATCAACAGATATTGGTTCTGGTGCTGGAGTAGTCTTGCTCTCGCCAGAAAAGGATGTCATTGAGTATGCCTTGAAGTTTACATTCCAGGCAACAAACAATGAAGCTGAATATGAAGTTGTTATTGCTGGATTACAGCTGTGCCTGTCCATTGGAGCCACCAAGGTATTTCTTATGACTGATTCCTAACTTGTTGCCAACCAGTACAGGGGGGAGTATGAGGTRAGAGAGCCAATTTTACAAGCTTATTGTACCAGAATGAAGGAGCAAGCTTCTAAACTTCAGTCATTGGAGGTTTGTTTAATTCCCAGAGAAGAAATTATCTTGGCAGATGCATTGGCAAGGCTGGCTACAACCACTTTTCAAAATTTGACAAGGTCCATCTTTKTGGAGGTGCTTCCTAAAAGAAGTACAGAGTGTGAAGCTATGTATGTTTTCCAGGTTGGTCCACCACCTTTGTGGATGGCTGACATTCTATCCTATAAGCAACATGGCACATTACCTTCTGACAAAGCACACGCCAGGAAGGTCAGACTTGCAGCTCAGAGGTACACCATTATAGATGGGGAAATGTACAGAATGTCTTACACCTCTCAACCACTACTCAAGTGTGTTGATCCTGATGAAGGGAATTACATCCTTAGGGAGATTCATGAGGGGATTTGTGGCCACCATGCAGGTTCAAGAACCATAGTTCACAAAGCCCTCCGTTTTGGTTATTACTGGCCAACAATGGATACAGACTCCAAGAAGATGGTCACTGAGTGTGACAAATGCTAGAGATTCTCACCTTCCATCAACCAACCAACCAATGATCTGTAGCCAATTCTGAATCCCATCCCCTTTGCTTAATGGGGGTGGATATCCTTCGTCCTTTCCCAAAGGCCCACGGGGGTAAAAAAAAAGGAAAATTTGTCAACAACTACCCACTTTTTGTTCAACTTTGCCAACAACTACCCACTTTTTTTTTTTTAAAACAACTACCCACTTTTTTATAACTTGTTTGTGAACCACGACCCCAAGRAGATTTCCGGCGAAAAAAACCACCAAACCTCGTGTGGGCCCCACAATAAAGCTGTTTTCAGGTCTAAATTCTCCCCTAAGATATGAAATGTCTGTTTTGCCCTCACTTTACTCTTTTTTCTATTTTTTTTCTTTTTTTTCTTTTCTTTTTCTTTTTTTTCTRTTCTTTTTTTCCTTCTTCTTCCTCGTCGTTCGTTCCTTCTTCTTCCCCTGTTATTGCCCCCCACCTCCACCTACCCAGCACCTCCGAAACCCCTTTCTCCGACCAACCCCCTTCTCCGACCCACCCAACCACCGAAACCTCCTTCCCCAACCCCCCAACCACCGAAACCCCGAACCACCAAAACCCCACCAGCCCAGCCATCGTCGGACCTCCCTAACCCCACGTACACCCCTAGCGATGACTGCCCACCCCAATCCGATCCACCTGAATCTCCTGCAGTGCATCCCCGCCACAACCACCCACCCCCCGACCCCTGCCACAACAACCCATCCCCATCCCCTAACTAATTTCATTTTTTAATTTTTCAATATTTTTGTCATGAACAAGAATAACCCTTCCCTAGTATTGCCRAGAAATTTCGTCCAAAGGAACTCCAATTGCTCAAGTAATCAATGTTAATTTACTCATCAACAATAAAATCAAAAACCCCAAATCACAAAGTTAGGGTTTTTTTTCATTATCAAGAAGCACTGCTAAGAGGGGCTGCTAGGAGTGGCGATGGGCTGCAGGTGGTGGCGCGGCAGAGGGTCGTCGGAGGGAAGGTGGCGGCGTAGAGGCAGTCGGCGCGGTGGCAGGGCAGTTGGCAGCACAAAGCAGAATAGACGAGAGGGTTCAAAACCCCTTTTTTTGTGCTGCGCTGCTGGTGGCTATTCTGGTGGAGACCGGATGGGCTGCTCGGCGGTGGTGGTSAGATGATGGGGTCGTCGGAGCAGAGGAAAGAGAGATGCTGCTATTGTTGCGTTCTTACTTCTGTACATGAATCAGATTGTAGAACAAAGAAGAGAGAAAGAAGAAAGAAGAAAGAAAAAAGAAGAAAGAAAAGAAAAAAGGAAAAAGAAAAAAAGAAAAAAGAAAAAAAATAAAATGAGGGTATTATGGTCATTTCAGATCCTAGGGAGGGTTTTGCCGGAAAACAAACAAGGAGTGGACCCAGTCGTGTTGGGTGGTTTTTTAACCTGAAAATCAGCTAGGGGTCGTGGTTCACAAAGTACATTCTAAAAAGTGGGTAGTTGTTTTAAAAAAAAAAAAGTGGGCTAGTTGGTTTTCAAAGTTTGACAAAAAGTGGGTAGTTGTTGACAAATTTTCCTAAAAAAAATGGTTAATTGTTGTTGTTGATTATTTTAGCAAGTGGATTGAAGCTGAAGGGCTAACCAATATTTCAGAGAAGGATGTCAGAAAGTTCCTATAGCAGAATATGCTAACTAGATATATTATTCCTCTCTGTATAGTGTTTGACCATGGGAGGTAGTTCGACAATGATCCCCTGAAGGCCTGGTTGTCTCAGTTCAAGATCATAGTTGCATTTTCAGCAGTTTGCCACCCACAGTCTAATGCGCAGGCAAAGGCAGCAAATAAGTAGATCTTGAAGGGTTTGATGAAGAAGTTCGATGACAAAAAGGGTTTATGGCTCCAAGAGCTACCAAGCACACTATGGTCATTAAGAAGCACTGTCAAGAGGTCCACTGGACATTCACCTTACACTCTGGTGTATAGGATTGAAGCCTTGATACCAGTTGAAGTTGGCTTCACCTCTCTTAGACTCTCACAATATAGCCAATCTCATTATTAGCAGAGTTTATCAGAATGCCTTGATTTGGTGGATGAGTTAAGAGAGGATGCAGCAACTAGGCATGCAGCCTACATGCAAAGGGTGGCCAGATACTACAATAGAAGGGTAAAGAAAAGACCCCTTGTAGTTGGCGACCTAGTACTGGGGAAGTCTGTAGCAGTGCAGAAAGTTGGTATTCATGGCAAACTCTCAGTCACTTGGGAAGGACCATACCAAATCCACTCTRAGAGTATGGCTGGGACTTACAGACTAATAGAGCTTGATGGCACAGAGCTGCCAAATATCTGGAATGCAGATCAGCTCAAGAGGTATCATGCTTAAGTTTGTACTTACATACCTTTGTAACTTTTGTAAAACACTTTAGTATGTTATGAAACTCAACCATGTAATTGATGTATATCTATATATATATATGAAGAGGCAGTTTAAGCCATTTGGTTGTAATTATTCTTTTTTTCTTGTGTTTTATTTTTTCTTAGTTATYTAAGTTGTAAAGTATTTCATCTCCATTGAGAGAAATACACAAAAAATCCTGCCCTTACTAACAAGACCATGTACCAGACTAGTGAAGAGCCATCTGGTCAAAATCCTGCCTTTACTAACAGGGCCAGGTGCTAGATTGGTGAAGAATCATCCTGTCAAAATCCTACCTTTAATAACAYGGCCAGGTGCTAGATTGGTGAAGAGTCATCTGGTTAAAATCCTAATCTTTATGAGATAAGGTGTCAACCTGATTATGTCGGCTGACAAAAATCCTAGTTCACCAGAGTTAGGTACCAGCATGATTATGTCCCCTGGTAAAATCCTATTCTTCATGAGAAAAGGTGTCAGTATGATCATGTCATCTGACTTAAAACCCTGCTTCCTTGCAAAGTAGGTACTAGGATGGTTACGCCACCTAGTAAAACCCTCCTCCTTACACAAAACCAGGTACCATGAGATTATGTCTTTTGGTCTATTATATGCAAAAATTTGAAAGGAGTTTTTCTCTAGGCAATTTGGAATAATTATTAAATGGCTGCATAAGTAAGTTATCTTACAAACTTATGTGTTTAAATATATTTTCATATATTAAATCACATAAGTTTTTGGGGGGACAACTAGTACCCCTGGTAGGATTTAACTGAAAACATGCATTTTTTGTTTTATTTCTTAAGGCAAATCCATACATTAATTATGCAAATTCACAAACTTTTTGACAAAGTTGTGGGTTTTTAATGCTCAGGTTTTAAACTTATTTGAATTAATATTTCATACATTAATTCATATAAGTCTTTGGGGAGACAACTAGTACCCCTAGTATGATCTACCTGGTTGAATGGACCCTATATACATCCAATAACAAGATTTTTAAATATTACTGGGTTTATTTATGCATTATAGGCATAAGTATAGGCATAAAAACCAGAGTACTTCATACAATTAAAAGCAAAATATTTAAAGCAAGTACTACTACCCTTATGGGCAAGCTATTACATAGACCATAATGGTGGCTGCCTGGCTCATGTTCCAAAAGAGGGCCCTAACAAGGGCCAATAGCCAATTGTTCTCTAAATCAGATGCAATTAATTTTGTTCATAACATTGTTTTTTAACTACAACACACAAAAGCTAAGAGAAAGGGTGTAAAAGCTGAAGACAGGATAAAGACAGGAGCAGTAGAGTACATCATGGAGCCAGATCAGGTGAACTTCCACTAGAAGAAGTCTCTGATTCACCAGGTAGCCACCCGAGTTCCTATGCAAGAGCATTCAGTTGGGACTCCTCAGCTGCATCACCATCTTTGTTTTGCTCACTTGCATTATCTCCCTCATGGTGTTGGGCTCCTTGATCATCTACAAGCTGAGTTGCTTCAACAGGTTTGGTTTCCTCATTGGCACTCTGCTCTGCCTCTTGGATGGCCACATCCCCTACAGCTGGTCCTTCCTGGTTAGTGCTTTGGGTTGCTGGAAGATTTTCACCTATTAAAATCTCAGCAGAGCTGGCAGTAATTGGTGTAACCCCTTGAGAATTGATGGGATCATTAGCATCACCTGAAACAAAATCATCTCCCATGGTTATGATTAGAACCAAGTCATCAAGACCTGGTGTGTTGTCAAGGAAAGTTAACTCCATACCTCTCTCCACTTGCATGTCTTCATTACCAACAGCCTCTGTCTGCTCAGTCATTTGATCTTCAATGTTGAGAGTGAAGAGCTCAGCCAAAGTGGGTGGCAACACTTCACCAGGGGACTTATTTCACCAACTCCAGCCTCTAGAGCCTCATCCACCTTGGACCAGTACAGGTTTGGATCCACGTGCTTAGCACACCTGAAGCATACTAACCAGGTGTAGTAGGAGTGGTTGTTGAGGTCCTCCTGCATCTTCAGTTTCTCATCTTTCAAGGCACCCAGCTCCTCAYTCAGCTTTTTCACCAGCACATCCATCTCAACTAGGCTTGCTCTCTCCTGAGTCAGGGTGTTCTCCAGGCCATTCTTTGCTTCAATGAGCTCATTGATTTTGGTATCCCTGAAGGACACATCTTCAGCCAGGCCTGAGGCCCTCAGCTCTGCAAGCTCTATGCTCTTCTAGGCTTTGTCCCTGGCATTTATGAGGGTTTTGTTTTTTGTTTCCAGCTGAGAGATGGTCCCCTAGGCAGTCCTCAGTTCATTATGGACCTTTTCAATCTCCTCATGGGAACCCCTCCTCAAGCTCTCATAGTTCTTCTCAAGGGTCAACTGCCTTCCTTCAATCTGCATGTTTCTAAGTGCAAGGCATGAGCAGGCATGGGTGGCAGCTTCATAGCTCAAGGAGGTGATCAACCCAAACCTGACAGTCTGCACAAAGTTAACATGTTAAGGTTGAGCTCACCCATAAATATCTCAAATTTATTAAAGCTTAAAAGTTAGAGATAAGATTTTTACCTGAGCTAGGTGGTACTCAAAGAGCTGGTTGGAGACCTTGTCATCATCCATTATTGGAGCATCATATGGAGAGATTGCATGGAAGAGCAGATTCCTGGCCACCAAACTATTCTCATCAAGGTTGGGCCCAGTCAAGCCCCTGTTGGGGTAGGTCCTGGCCTCTCCAAAGGCAGTCCTAACTGCAAATGGAACTATGGCTCCAACATAGAATGGTCCAGAGGATGATGATGCTGGCACATTAGACCACTGATGGGTGGTCATTGCAGTTGATGTTGCTGCTATTGTTGTGGCTGTTGTTGCTGCTGTTGCTATAGTTGTTGTTGCTGTTGTTGCAGTTGCTGTTGTTGAYGTTGTAGGTGTAACTGAAGTTGAGTTGATGGGAATGCCCATAGGTGCCAAGTTGGTAGAAGAAGTAGCCTAGAGGTTTAGGACACCAGTCCATGTTAGTTGACCAGCTGCAGTTGAGGGGATGGCTCCCATACCAGCCTCGGGATACCAAGGCCCAAAGCCACTTGATTAGTGCATCCCAGGCACCCTCTGCAGATTATCTCKACCAGAGCTCCAKTCAGCCTCTTGGATTTCCCTAGCAATGTGGAGGCCAATGTCTTCTTGGGTTCTCCTCTTCTTAGCCTCATCCTCCTCATCACTGTAGATGAACACAACTTCATCCACCTTCCTTTTCCCTTTGTCACCAGGCTGGTCTTGCAGGGATTGAGAAGACTGACCTCCTAGGCTGGGCCCATGGCGAGCAGGAACCACCATAGTTATACCACCTCTGTGAATAACTCTACCCCCTTAAATTGGGGAGGGACTCCTCCTAGATGGGGGAGAGATGGTGTTCCTAAGGGCTCCAAAGTCTGGCACCCTCAACCTGTTTCTAGTCAGTCTAGAGCCAGGACCAGATGTGGCCCTTTCACCACTCCTTGTGGGAGTGGGAGCTCTGGATCTCCTTCCACCATGTGGGGTGATTGGCGTGTCAGCTCCAGTTTTCTTGTCCTCTGATGCCCCATGGGAGGCACCAGCAGCCTACAAGTTCTCCTGACCAGCTCCAGAAGTGCTGCTTGACATTGTGGATGGTTGTTGCTGAAAATTCTCTACAGTCTAGGGGTCTGTGGGTTTGTTCCTCACCAGCTGACTGAACACCTCATGGTCTATCACCAAGCTGTCAAGGGTCACAATCTGATCCCTTAGCACACCAGACTCTAGAGATAAGGCAGTGATGTTCCCAGTTGGAGTCCTCATGATGTTCAGAATTGACCAGTCCAAGTTCCCAAGTGCCTCCATTGCACATACACCAAATGCAAGTTGGTTAGTTTACAAAATTAAATTAATTAAGCATGGAAGTATAAAATGCTATTAAAGGAGAAAAGGGGTTAGAAAGACTTCAATACAACTGAACTTACTTCTGGAGATTCTCCTGCTTAGACCACCAGCAGCCAGGTATAGCTCAACCTTCAAAAGGTCAAAGTGAGGTAGCCATTTTTTAGGGGTGGGGCTCTTTCCTTTGGACCTGGCACCATAAGCCTGAAACCATTGAAAGGTAGCCTTTTCCTTCACTGTGGTGAGGCTGCTGGGTGATTAGGCTTTTCTCTCAAAGGCCTTGTTCCTGGTGAACTCAATCCTGGCCTGGAAAAGGTAGGGGTGCTTCTTATGGAGAGGAACTCTCAACCACAGCCATTGTTGTGTCCACTTTTTCAGACCCCCAACCAAYGGGTAGGAGGTAGCATATGTGTCATTTCCTCCCTTACCAACCTCCAGGGAGTACCAGCAAGTCTTAATTTGGGTTCCCCTATAAGCCTTCAACCAGAAAAAGGTCCTAGATACCCTGGTTGACATTTCAAGTTCCAGAAAAGTGCAGACCCATATGAAGCTGATAATTCTCTGAACAGCACTAGGGGCAAGTTGTGACAGGCTGATCCCCCAAAGATCAAGCAGCTCTACCATAAAAGGGTGAAGAGGAAACCTAACACCTAGTTCCAGGTGGGCTATGTATATGGGAATCTTGAACCTGGGTGGGGAGAAAGCTCTATCTGAAGGACTTGGGACCTCAAACCAATACCCAAAGTTGGATCCAAATTCGTACAACTCACATGCCCTGATGTCATACCTCTTCTCATATGCCCTTTAATTTGAAGGAATTCTGGGTCAAGAGCAGTGTGAGCAGGACCATCATTCTCCTTAATATCAGCCCACCTGATTGAGGTCTAGTGATGGTTATCAGGGTCTAGAAACCTGGTGCTCTTGAAGTTCCCTCTCTTGTCCCTAGGAGCTTTAGCTCTGGCTCTGGACCACCTATCCAAGGACAGTCCTGCTTGCTCATCATATTGGGTGATCATGGCCAGGCACCTGTCCACCTCTTTTTTCAGCTCGCTGGATATAGCCCACTGTACCTCCTCCTCCTATAATCTGATGGCAGCATCAGCTTCACCAGCCACACCTGACCCTCTGGTAAAGGAAGGAGTGCTACTGCTTGGTCCAGCAGGAGATGGTTCAGAGGTAGTGGGTCTTGAAGTCACACTCCTAGTAGACTGGCTTCTAACCCTCCTAATTAGAGGTTAGGAATCCTCAATAGGTTCTTCGTCAGTTAAACCTATGGAATTTTCAGACCTATTTTGGGAATCTCTATATTCTTCAGACATTCTACACAAATTGACCACAAATCAAAGGGAAAGAAAAAAGAAAAAAACGAAGAAAAAATCACAGACCACACCAGCATAAATCAAGAAAACACTACAATTGGTAGACATGCAAGTTAAATTCAAGTTTGAAAGAGGGGGTTACCTGATCAATTGAAGGATGAAAATGTCAGCACTTGATCAAAGAAAGACCAAGAGACCCTCAGAAACTTGTCACAAACGAGAATGCAGCTACTTGGTAAGAGCTTGAAAGTTAGATTTCCAATTGCTTGCCCTTTGCTACAGTGAATTGTTTGCTTGAAGTTTAGGAACTGTTGGTTTTCTTCTTGTTTTTCTCTCTCTCTCAAGTTTGAAATTTTTGAAGTGTGAATTGTAAAAGTAAATATTGAAGTGACCCGCCATAAATAGAGGAGGAAGTAACCGTCTTCAATTCGCCCACAATTGCCATAATTGCTCAATAGTGGAGGGGTAATCATCACGTGGCAATAAAGTGCTAAAATTAATTGCCCAAAGTTAATACCGCCCACTATTCGAGATTCGCCTAGTAACCTGGGTAGTTATATGGTCTTGGAAAGGTCCTTTAGGAAACCAGGGGCAGACCCTGGTAATCCAGTGACCCTGGCCATAAATAGAGGAGGAAGTAACCGTCTTCAATTCGCCCACAATTGCCATAACTGCTCAATAGTGGAGGGGTAATCATCACGTGGCAATAAAGTGCTAAAATTAATTGCCCAAAGTTAATACCGCCCACTATTCGAGATTCGCCTAGTAACCTGGGTAGTTATATGGTCTTGGAAAGGTCCTTTAGGAAACCAGGGGCAGACCCTGGTAATCCAGTGACCTAGTAAAATCCTTCGGATATAACCAGGACTGGAGGGGGGCTAGTTGTTGGTACATATTAGTTACCAGACCTAATATACACCAAGGCCCATATACGCTAACCCAGTGGGCCGACAACACACATAAATCAAGACCCAAAGGGAGTCAAAATGCCTTCCACTCGGTCAAAAGGTGATACATGCATAGGACACCTAACCTGGTAAGTTGTGTGACACTTGTCGTTGAAAGGTTACATGCACCCATGCAAAGTGTAGTATAAGAAGCAGTCTTGGGTCACCCAGGCCTAGTAGGTACACACAAATATACTTTACCTACTTTCTCTCTCTAAATTACCAAGCACCCCGGTTTATACTCTGATACCTCCATCGAAGGGGTTGTTCTTGGGTTGCCCCAGGGTAGTTCACCTAAGTTTTGTAGGTACTTGGATTGCAAGTCAGGTTAACGTCAGCAGTACCAATTATTGTACCAACAATACTCATTTTCTCTGTTAAATTCAAAGAGATGTATAAGTTTTGTGACATTTATGTAATTTTTTTAATAGAATAAAATCTATAGGGATTTTTCTTGAGGTATTAAAGTTTACCCTAATTCTTTAGGTACCTATGTGGTTTGGAGTTGCCTTAGGTACCTTGGGGTTACCGATTAGGAAATTTTGTGAATAACCACCACGATTTTCACACTTTTTATTAATAACCCCCACAACTTCTTTTTTTTAAATCAAACCTCGACGAGTTTGCATCCGTTATTGATATTACCCCCATATCACTTCTCTTCGTTATCTTTTAATAGAAATCATGAAATAGTGGGTTGCACTAACTTTGACCACCCTTTCTCGACCACCTCCAACCAGCCACACCCACAACGACCACTAAACCAACCTAGACCCACTACCATCAACACCCACCCACCATGAACTCATCCGTACCGACAACCACTCAAAACCGACAACCATCCAGCCATGCCCATGAAAAATAGATCCATCCACCACCACACAAACCCCCTCCCTCCACGACGAACCACCAGTAAGAATTTTTGACCCAACTAACCCTAATTTTTGAATTAAAAAAATCCCAAATTTTGAACTAAAACCTCAATTTTCGAACTTGAATAAACCCAAATCCAAGCAAAATCAGAATTTTGTTATTGAATTTCAATGAATTAGGGTGTGAGGATTGAGAGGAGAGTGAAAAGAAACGATTTGTGAGTTAATTTGAGTGTGACGAGTAAGAGGAGAGTGAAAAAATTTGAATTAATAAAGAATGAAATTGAAAAAAAACACAAGAAGAATTAGAATTGAAGATGAGCATGGTGATACAATGTTGAAGATGAAGAGTCGAAGGAAAGAGATGAATGGGAGTCGAAAAGGATTGAAGAAAAGAGAAAGGAATTGAGGGGTAGAAGTGTAATTTCACAAAATCTTTTACAAGATAACGGAAATATGGATTCGGGGGTAATTTCATTAACGAGGGCATAGTTGTGGGGGTTTAATTTAAAAAAAAAATCTTGTGGGGGTTATTAACAAAGAAAGCAAAACTCGTGGGGGTTATTCCCAAATTTTCCTACAGATTATTTCCCCAGATGCCCTTACTTCTAACACATGGTTGATTTTCAAGGGTTTTCTTGCTAAATTTTCAAGTGGGTTTCATTGCTTTGGTTTGCTAGTTAAAGTTCTGATTTCCGTTGGTTTTATTMTTGGGTTACATTGCTGACTCTGGCTAATTTGCTTGCTAAATTTTGTTGGATTTTCTTGTTGATATTGTGGTAGTAGCTTAGTGATGAAYTTTGAACTAAAATAGATTGAAGATTGGGAAGGAGTTGAGATCAACACGGTAACAGAGTTAGAAATCTATTAGAAGTAAAGGTATCCGGGAAATAATCAATAACCTCACGCAACTCCAAAGCCACAGAGGTACATAAAAATTAGAGAAAACCTCAGGGGTACCTTATGGGAAATCCCAAATGTTGGTACAATAATTGGTATTGCTGACGTGGCAGTGTCCAACGGGCCGGTGCTGGTGGTGTTGAACTTGGCGTGCAATCCAAGTACCTACAAAACTCAAAGTGAACTACCTTGGGGCAACCCAGGAACAGCCCCTTTGATAGAGGTGTCAGAGTTTATACCAGGTAGTAAGCAATTTTTAGAGAGAGAAAGTAGGTAAAGAGCATTTATGTGTACTTACCAGGCCTGGGTGGCCTAAGACTGCCTTATATACTACTGCATGCATGGTGGGTGTCTTGCATATGCTTCACCTTTTGACTGGGTGAAAGGCGTTTCGACTCCCTTTTGGGCCTTAGATTTCTTGCTTTATCAAGCCCACTAGGTATGTGTATATGGGCCTTGGTATATACTAGGCCTGGTAGCTAATATGTACCAACAAATAGCCCCCCTCCAGGCCTGGTTATATCTAAGGATTTTACCAGGTCACTGGATCAACAAGGTCTGCCCCAGGTGTKATTGAGGACCTTCACAAGACCATATACCTACCCAGGTTACCAGGTAAACCTCAAACACTAGGCGGTTTTTTACTTGGGCAGTTAATTCAACATTTACTACCACGTAATGATTACACCCCCACTACTTGTAGTAGTTATTACCATTGTGGGCGAATTGAAGGCGGTTGCTTCTCCTTTATTCATGGCGGGTCACTTCACCATTCATTTTTACAATTCAAAATTCAAAACTTCCAAATTTGAGAGAGAGAAAAATTGAGAGGAAAATCAACAGTTCACCACCCCAAGCATTCAACCTCTGGAACCAAAGGCGAAGAAGTTGAAGCTTGAACTTCCAATCTTCACCTGGTAGCTGCAATTCTGTTCGTGACAAGGAGAATTCGAGGCCTGCTTTCAATCGAGTGCAAACGTTTTTGCTTTTCAATTGATCAGGTAATCCCTTCTTTCTTTCTTGAATTTAACTTGCATGTCTACCAATTGTAGTGCTTTCTTGATTTTAGCTGGTGTGGTTTGTGATTTTTCTTCGTTTTTCCCTTTTCTTTCTTTTAGCTTGTGGTCAATTTGTGTAGAATGTCTGAAGATTATAGTGACTTCAAATAGGTCCTAAAACTCCATTAATTTAACTGATGAGGAACCTAGTAAGYATTCCCAGCCCCTGATTAGGAGGGTTAGAAGCCAATCTTCTAGGAGTGTGTCTTCCAGACCCAGTACCTCTGACCCTTTCCCTGCTAGACCAGGCAGTAGCACCCCTTCTTTTTAGCACCCCTTCTTTTTCTAGAGGGACAATTATGGCTGGTGAAGCAGGTGCTGCCCTTAGATTACATGAGGAGGAGATATAGTGGGTTGTATCCAATGGATTAAAGGAAGAGATGAACAGGTGTCTGGCTGTGATTACCCGGGAGGATGAACAAGCAGGGCCATCCATGGACAGGTGGTCCAGGGCCAGAGGAAAGGCTCCTTGGAACGAAAGAGGGAACTTAAGGAACACCAGGTTCCTGGATCTTGACAACCACCACTGGACTTCAGTCAGGTGGGCTGATATTAAGGAGAATGATGGTCCTGCTCACATTGCCCTGGACATTGAATATCTTCAAAAGGCATATGAGAAGAGGTATGACATCAGAGCTGGAGAGTTGTATGGGTTTGGAGCTAGCTTTACTGGTTTGAGGTTCCAAACCCTTCAGACAGAGCCTTCTGACCCCCCAGATTTAGAACTCTCATCTACATTGCCCACCTAGAACTAGGTGTTAGTTTCCCCTTCATCCCTTTATGGTAGAACTACTTGACTTGTGGGGGATCAGTTTGTCTCAGCTTGCCCCAAGTGTTGTTCAAAGGATCATAAGCTTCATCTGGGTCTACACTTTCTTGGAATTGGAGATGTCAACCAAGGTGTTCAGAACTCTGTTTTGGTTGAAGGCCGATAGGGGAACTCAGATCAAGATTGGCTGGTACTCCCTGGAAGTTGGTAAGGGGGGAAATGTCACATATGCCACCTCTTACCCTTTGGTTGGGGGTCTGAAAAGGTGGACACAACAAAGGTTATGGCTCAGAGTTCCCCTTCATGAGAAGCACCCCTTCCTGTACGAGGCCAAGACTGAGTTCACCAGAAACCAGACCTTAGAGAGGAAGGACCTGTCTCCCAAGAGCCTTACAACAGAGAGGCAAAAAGCGATTTTCTAGTGGTTTCAGGCTTATGGTGCCAGGTCCAAAGGAAAGAGTCCTACTCCCAAAAACTAGCTACCTCATTTTGACCTCTTAAAGGTTGAATTGTACTTGGCTACCTCATTTTGGGAGTGGTGGCAGGAACACATTTGGTCCTGGCTCTAGACTGACTAGGAACAGGCTGAGGGTTCCAGATTTTGGAGCCCTAAGGAGCACCATTTCTCCTCCATCCAGGAGGAGCCCCTCCCKCATTCAAGGTGGTAGGGTTATCCACAGAGGTGGTGTGACCATGGTTGTTCCTGCTGGCCATGGACCCAGCGTTGGAGGTCAGTCTTCTCAAATCCTACAAGACCAGCCTAGTGACAGAGGGAAGAGGAAGGTGGATGATGTTGTGTCCATCGACAGTGATGAGGAGGATGAGGCCAACAAAAGGAAAACCCAGGAGGACATTGGTTTCCAGGTGGCAAGGGAGATCCATGAGGCAGAGTGGAGCTTTGGGGGTGGCAATCTGTAGGTGGTGCCTGGGATGTACCAAATGGGAGGTTTTAGGCCTTGGTACTCTGAGGCTGGTGCAGAGACCATCTCCTCAACTGATGCAACCTTGCCAATGAGGACTGGTGTCCCAAGCTTCTAGGTCACTCCTTCTGCCAGTCTAGCACCTGTTGGCACTCCCAACATCTCTACTTCACCTACACCTACAACATCAATAACAGCAACCACAACAACAGCA
Organism: Bassia scoparia; assembly: GCA_008642245.1. Lineage (NCBI taxonomy): Eukaryota > Viridiplantae > Streptophyta > Magnoliopsida > Caryophyllales > Amaranthaceae > Bassia > Bassia scoparia. Next base: position 58,820 of record SNQN01001500.1, read on the forward strand.
ACAACAACCGCAACAGCAGCAACAACTACAACAACATCAATAGCAATGACCACCTATAGGTGGTCTAATGTACCAGCATCATCATCATCTGGACCATTTTATGGTGCTGCCCTAGATCCACTCGCAGTTAGGTCTGCCTTTGGAGAGGCTAGGACCTACCCCAATAGGGGCTTGACTAGGCCCACCTTGATAAGAACAGCCTGGTGCCTAGGAATCTACTTTTCCATGCTATCTCTTCATATGTTGCTCCAATAATATAATAGAGGATGACAGGGTCTCCAACCAGCTCTTTGAGTATCACTTGGCTCAGGTATGATCTTTGTCCCCAAATTTTCAAGTTTTATTAGCTACAACCCATTTGAAATATTTGTAGGTAGTCCTAACTTTAACATGCTGGCTTTATGCAGGCTCTTACGTTTAGGTTGATCACCTCTCTGAGCTTTGAAGCCGCGACCCATGCTTGTTCATGCCTTGCAGAAAGAACTAAGAAAATTGAAGGGAAGCACCTGGCTCTTGAACAGAACTATGAGCATCTGAAGAGAGGCTCCAGTGATGAAATTGAAAGGGTCCAGGGCAATCTGAGGACTGCCCAGGGCACCATTACCCAACTGGAAGTAGAAAAGAAGAAACTCATAGAGGTCAGGGACAAGGCCCAAAAGAGCATGGAGCTTGTAGAGCAGAGGGTCACTGGGCTCGCTGAAGATGTGTCTTTTAGGGACACCAAAATCAATGAGCTTAATGAGGCAAAAGATACCCTGGTGAACACCTTGACACATGAGAGGGCAAGTCTGGCAGGGATGGTTGTGCTGATGAAGAAGCTGACTGAAGAGCTGGGTGCCTTGAAAGATGAAAAATTGAAGATGCAGGAGGATTTAAACAGCCACTTCTACTACACCTGGCTGGTATGCTTCAGGTGTGCCAGGCATGTAGACCCAAACCTGGACTGGTCCAAGATGAAGGAGGCTCTGGAGGCTGGCATTGGTGAGATAAGCCCCCCTGGTGAAGTGTTACCACCCACTCTAGCTGAGTTCTTCACTCCCAACATTGAAGGTCAAGTGACTAAGCACATTGAGGATGTTGGTACCGAAGACATGCAAGTGGAGAAAGGTATGGAGCTAACTTTTCTTGACAACACACCAGGTCTTGATGACTTGGTTCTGTTCATAACCATGGGAAATGATTTTGTTTCAAGTGATGCTAATGATCCCATCAACCTCCAAGGGGCAACTCCAATGACCACCAGTTCTGCTGAGATTCTAATGGATGAAAATCCTCCAGCAGCCCAGAGCACTAACTAGGAGGAAACAGCTGTGGGAGATGTGGCTATTCAAGAAACAGATAAGGAGGTAGAGCAAAGTGCTGGTGATGAAGCCAAACCTTCTAAAATGATTCATCCTGGAGATGATCGAGAAAACTAGCACCAGGAGGGAGATAATGCAGGTGAGCTCAACAAAGAAGGTGATGTAGTTGAGGAGTCCCAGCTGAATGCTCCTGCATAGGAACTCGGGTGGCTACCTGGTGAATTAGGGACTTCTTCTAGTGGAAGTTCACCTGATCTGGCTCAGTGATGCACTCCAATGCCTCTGTCACTATCCCATTTTAGCTTTTACATCTTTTTCCTTAGCTTGCTTTTGTGTGCTATAGTTCAGAAAACAATGTTGTGAACAACTTTAATTATATTTGCATTTTGAAGAACAATTGGCTACTGGCCCTTGACAGGGCCCTCTTTTGGAACCTGAGCCAGGCAGCCACCATTATGTAATAGCTTACCCATAATGGTAGTAGTTTCTTAGAACTTTGAATATTTTGGTAAATGATTTTATGAAGTGCACTAGTTTATGCCATAATATGCACAAGTCAACCCAGTATTTGTTTAAAATTCTGGTATTTAAATGATGTGATATTATTTGACATACATAGGTCTAATCAACCAGGTGAATGGTACCAAGGGTAATAGTTGTCCCCCCTAGACTTAGGTGAATTAATTTTTGAAAATATTAATTCAAATAAATTTTAAACTTTGTYACACAAACCCTTAACCATTTTATGTAAAAATGTGTGCCAATTATCATCTAAAACAAAAAATGCATGTTTTCAGCCAAATCCTACCAGGGGTACTAGTTGCCCCCCCCCCCCCAAGACTTACGTGATTTTATATGTTTAAATATTTAAACACATAAGTTTTGTAAGATGACTTATTTATGCAAGAGTTAAATAATTATGCAAAATTGCAGGAATTAAAGACACCTGTTAAATTTTTAGCATAAAATGAACCAACAGACATAAACTGATGGCACCTGGCTCTGTGTAAAGAGCAGGATTTTACCAGGTGACATAATCATCCTAGTACCTGCTTGTAAGGAGGCAAGATTTTCAGTCAGATGACATGATCATACTGACACCCTTTCTCATGAAGAATAGGATTTTTACCAGGGGACATAATCATGCTAGTACCTAGCTCTGGTGAACTAGGATCTTTGTCAGTTGACATAATCAGGCTGACACCTTATCTCATAAAGATTAGGATTTTACCAGGTAGCTCTTCACTAACCTAGTACCTGACTCGAGTGAGTAGAATTTCACCAGATGGCTCTTAACCAATCTGGTACCTAACTTTGTAGAAAGAGTAGGATTTTAACCAGAGGGCTCTTCACCAGACTGGTACCTGACTCTGTAGAAAGAGTAGGATTTTAACCAGATGGCTCTTCACCAGACTGGTACCTAACTCTGTAGAAAGAGTAGAATTTTAACCAGATGGCTCTTCACRAGKCTGGTACCTAACTCTGTAGAAAGAGTAGGATTTTAACCAGATGCCTCTTCACCAGACTGGTACCTAACTTTGTAGAAAGAGTAGGATTTTGGGTGAATTTACCTCTATTGAGATGAAATACTTTACAACTTAAATAGCTAAGAAAAAAACTAAAACATTAGAAAAAAGAAATAATTACAACCAAATGGCCTAAATTGCCTTTCATAAATAATTACACAACAATTACATGGTTGAATTTCATAATTTACTAAAATGATGTACAAGAGTTACTGCTATAAAGTAGGTACAAGCAACTTTCTGAAGGAACAGTCTCAATGTAAATGACCAAACTTAAGCATGGTACCTCTTGAGTTGATCTGCATTCCAAATGTTTGGCAGCTCTGCGCCATCAAGCTCCATGAGTCTATAAGTCCAAGCCATGCTCTGAGAGTGGATTTGGTAGGGTCCTTCCCAGGTGGCTCAAAGCTTTCCATTAATACCAACCTTCTGGACTACTGCAGACTTCCTCAGAACCAAGTCACCAATTGCAAGTGGTCTTTGCCTTACCCTTCTATTGTAATAACTGGCCACTCTCTGCATGTAGGCTACTTGTCTAGTTGCTGCATCCTCTCTTAACTCATCAACTAGATCCAGGCATTCTAGTAAAGTCTGCTCATTTTGGGATCGGTTGTATTGAGAGAGTCTGAGAGAGGTGGAGCCAACTTCAACAGGTATTAAAGCTTCAGTCCCATACACCAAAGTGTAAGGTGAGTGACCAGTTGATCTCTTGACAGTTGTCCTTAATGACCAAAGTGTGCTTGGTAGCTGTTGCAGCAATAAACCCTTTTTATCATCTAACTTCTTCTTTAAACCATTTAAGATCTGCTTATTGGCTACCTCTGCCTGCCCATTTGATTGTGGGTGGCAAACTGCTGAGAATGCAATCTTCACTACAAGAATTTCGTGTAAGGCCGACCGAAATTATCGACCGAAAAAAAATCGGTCGGTATCACCGACCGACACCGACCGCAGTTGGTCGGTGTAATTTACCGACCGATTATTCGGTCGTTATTACCGACCGATTTTGCAATCGGTCGGTGTACCGACCGAATAATCGGTCGGTAAATCCTTTGAATTTTAAATCCCCATCCGCATTTTTAATTAAAAAAAAAACAATTCCCAAAAAATCACCGACCGAATTTTCGGTCGGTGAGTTTTTGGGATTTTAACCCCCTCTCCTCTGTGTTTCAATTAAAAAAAATCAAAACATTTACCGACCGAAATATCGGTCGGTACACCGACCGATTTTTAAATCAGTCGGTATACCGACCGATATTTCGGTCGGTAAACTTTGTTTTTAAAATAAAAAAAAAATTCCCTTGTCTTTCTACCCTTTTGCATTTCGACCCTCAGTCTTCTTTCCTTCTCCTCTTACCTCATTGTCACGCTCCTCACCTTCTCTCTCCTCTCATCACACTCTCACCCATTATCATCTCTCTCCTCACAATCACCCTCATCCTCTCAACTCTCTCTCCTCTCTCTTTTTTGAGTCCTCGGCCACCCTTTTCTTTGCCGGCGAAATCAGGAGTTGCGAATTTCCACTTGTGTCGATTCGATTCTAGATCTACTTTATTTTCTTGAATTTTCTCAACATTTCAATGCCTATCTATCATCAAGGTTAGCCATATTTTGTTTTACGTTATGTTAGGGTTTCGTTTGATTTAAAATTGAATAAGTCTTAAGTCATGAAACTTGTATTTTAAATTGATTTTAGGGTAACTGGTTTTAGTTTTGGGAATTAGGGTTTTAGTTGGATTAAAAAGTGACTGATTAATTGATTTTCGACTCTAATAATATTGTTTTCTAAGTTCGAATTTAGTTTTGGTATTGTAATTGTTGTAATTTTTGTTATAGTTTTCTTGAATTAGATGAAAGGAAGAATGATACTCTTCTTGATGGTTGGGAGAAATGCAAAGCAACAAAGTTAGAGGCTCCTATTCTTATTTAGACAAATAAATTCTTGGTCGACTTAKACTTGAGGTACTTAGTTTGTTCTGATTTAATGTTTAGCTAAATTATTACTTGCTATTTTCATCTGATAATCTCAATAAAAGCTTAATTTGGTGTAATACAGGTTTATTTTTTTTGTTTCGTCTTACGTTTATTATATGATAATGTGAATTATATCTTGTACTTCATGTAGTTGAGGCTAATGGTCTAATGGATGCACATTTACTTCTGTCTAGTTTTGTGTTTTTGTTTAATATAAATTTAACTTTTTAATGTCTAGTTTTTAGCTTGGAATATGTTTTTAGCTGAATAAGTGATTGCTGCCTCAATTAAGTTTTGCCTAACCAAATGGACTACGAAGTACAAGATCACCGCATTTCTTGTTGTCCTTTGAATAATCCCCACATAATTAGCACCTATCTAATTTTTGGATTCAATTTTCTGGACTAACTAATCCAATTCTTGCTTATTTCTTGTATAACTGACTAATCCAAATCTTGTTATTTACCTGCATCTATCCAGGCGGACTATCCAGGGGGACTAAACATGAACTTGTTGCACCCGTGATGTGTTCGACTTTGTTTCATGCCGAATATTTCATGGTTTACCATTCTAATTTCTTTGCTTAATTCAAGCAATTTGTGGAGGCTTATCTGTTTGCTGAGATTGCTTATGATATGACTTGTGTCTAGGGTGTATTTGTGTCGAAAAGGTTGAATATGTTTATTTAATAATCTATTAGACTTGTGTAAAATTTTTTTATCTAAGAATGGAGTTCATTTATTAAAATTATAGAGTATATCTTGACTTATTTAGTGGATTTTCTTGGATTGTGTAAATATTATAGAGTATGTGCTTAAATTATCTCTTCAAATCTTTGATGTGTATACACACAAGCTGCGCTGGAGAAGAAAGTAAAGAAACTAACCACATAAAAACTCAGTGAAGAGTCTCATGCGGAAAAACAATTGGGGAAACTTATAAGTTATGCCTGTTAGACTTTTTAAGTTGTCAACCTCCCTGTTTTCTTCCATGCAGAAAAACCCTTATGTTGTTTCTTTCTAAAAGTTTTATATGCTTATATTTGGTGAAAATTTATGGTTAAAGTGGATTGCTTGCTCTGTGGTCAAGTATATGCTCACAATTTGGACAGTTTTTTCCTATGTCATGAATTGCCACTTTACATATTCTATCTTTAGATTTCGAGAAATGCAGCAGCTCATCTACCTACATGAAATTTTTTTATATGCATCGTTGTGAGTCTAGTTTAGAAAGTCAACATATGCATATATCATTGAGCATGATAACTTTAACACTCCAGTCATTAGTGTATTATATTTTTATAACTCCAGTCATGAAAGCAATGTGGTTAGTTTTATACAATGAAAATGTTCTATAATGAACCTATCATATCAGATCAAGAGTTTGTGGGATGTTGCTCCTATTAAAGCTGGAGATAGATTTCTGAGCATGCTCCCTCCTTGGCATGCTTATGAACGTGCATCTTCATATTCATGCTCTCACGTGGATAGAGCAAGTATATACAACGGTGAAAACCTTAAGGTGATGATTATGTTTGTATTTACTTTACCTCTTTTTTTAATGTTTTTTATATGCTCTGCAACACTGCAAATGCGGAACACATATAACCATTGCTTCTCCTACTTGTGTCAATAGAGGATTTGAGAAAAATATCAATACTCCTGAACTGTTCTGTTCCATTGTATATGAACAACTCTACAGGTTTATCTTATGAATTATTCATGCTGGCTGATCTGCATTTGATTGCATACAAATTTCTGCTAATTCATGTAAACTAATCATATGGATTTGTAGGTTCTATCCTCATAATACGTATACGTTGTTCTGTTGCTTTTCTACTCTTATGGCTTTCAGTAGAAAGTATAAACCCTTCGTCTCCTTGACTACTTATCTTCCTGTTTTAGACATTGTTCCTTGTTCGTCTCTCCTTTGAAGAAAAACTGTGATGATCATGTCACTTGTGTTGTAAAAACACTCTTGGTTTCCTGAGGATCTTTTGAATTTCAGTTGCAACATCTATTATCAATATTGCTTATCATAAGGTCAGATGCATGATAGTCTCGTGCTGAGATACAATCTGCTTTTTAGCTTGCTAGATGAGCTATGTGGCTATTAGATTACTATAGTACTGTATGATATTTTCTTGCAGTAAAATGCAAATATTTAAATTTTCTTGTCAACATTGAATTGTTGTATGCTTTGTCTAAATTCTGTGTGTCATACTACATTTTGGTTCTCTAGGCCAGCTCTTGAAATTCTCAGCCATTTATTTCTTGCAGTGCTATCCAGAAGCAGATTGCTGCAAACTCTACTTTTCAAAAATTATTGCACTTGCATTGTTAAAGATAGTGTTGATACATGAGCTCAAGAGGATATGTAGGTTTGTTAATTTGTGCATTTGCTAGCTTTTATGTGTCTCGGATTTGATTCTTGCATTAGAGCAAACACATGGAATTATGAACACAGTCTTTATGTATTGATTTTTTCATTTTGTACATTGAGCTTTCCTATGAACATTGAAATTGAAAGTGTTAATATGTATATGCATGACCGAAAAATCTGTATTTAAAGGAGCATTTCAACAACGTATATTTTATCAGAATTCATTATGATATTTCAATGATAACATGAATTCTGAAATATGAGTAATTTTTTATGACTTGAAGGACATGCAGTCTGCTTTAGCCTATTACATCAGACATTTCACATCAATTCAATATCTGTTAAATAACTTTTCTAAGGCCAATGCACAATCTTTTCTAGAAAGACAAGTGAATTTATATTTTGGATAATAAGTTAATAACACATACAAGATTGGGTTGAAGTGATTGTGTTGGATAACTTGTGAATTTGCTCTATATACGTTGCTCATCGTGATGCTTTGCTTTTCTCCCAAGCACAGAATCTAGTATGTGAACTGGCTAATTGCACATTTACAACAGTAGTCACTTGTCTAATTGAGCCTTGTGTAGGAAAATATCTGACTAACAAGCCGGAAAAACGTCGTATTTCATTGCATTTGTGGATTGGCTGTGGGCAAGAGTAGCAGCAACAGTTTTGTGCCAATTCACATCATAGCTAACATGCTATTGTATCGTAAATCCGATCAGCTCTTGGAATATCAAAGGTTGTTGATATACTACTTGAGAAATTGTTTTCATTTGATGACTTTGAATATTTTGTTATGCTATATTGCTGTCGTTAGTATCATTTGTACTTAGTTTATATTTTGAACTCAAAGCTGAAGCATTTATCACTCAAGTCTTTAATTTGTAAAATATAGTAATCAATACACACTAATAATACGCCACCTATTTTATAGATCTATTTAGTTATTAGATATTTATTGAAGTGTGTACTTTGTGAAATGGAGTTCTGAAGATAACTGTTATACGGTTCTTTAAACTTCTCAGGCTGGAATAAGTGGAGGTTAGTCTACCTATGTATATCGACAAGTTTTTGAGGTTCCACACTTGCTCATTATTGCTTGTGGATCTGGCTTTTATGCCGTGGCAACAATCTTAACCTGTTTACCCTGCAGGAGATTCCTGAGGATGAAGACAGAGGATGAGTTTCCGAGCAAGCAGATCCACTCTGATTTGAAGGAAGTCAGCAACGCTGCTAAGAAGCTTGCTTCTGATGTTATCAAGCTCGGTGGTCTCGGCTTTGCACCTCTTTCCTTCAGTGGATTGCTTCTATTTCTGCCATGTACTCTTCTCATCTTCTCCTTCCTTCCTTCGTTTATGTTTCTGCAATTTTATTATATCTTCTATTTGTCTAATATTTGAATTACAATACTATGCAATGCTTAAGTTGATCATAGTGACTGCAACTTGATCTACTAAATTCCTGATTGTTATCATTACATAATGGATGGTGGCTTGACCTTATGATTCTGGATTGCAGTTATCTGTTGGTTTTGGATCGCACAACTGGAAGACAAATATTCTCAAGTTCTTAGTGCCTTACATTTTCTCAGTTCTTCTCCCTGTTGTTCAACGTTCTGAGGTTTGTTAATGGACAGTAACCTAGTATATCTTATGGCCATATTTAACTACTAGTCTCAATTTACTAAATTTTTGCTATGCAGGGACAGGGTGGAATGTGGATTGCTTTCTTACTGTCATATTGCGCGTATTTTTGCTATCTATTTTTGACTCCTGTCTTTCAATAAAGGGCTAAAGAAAGCTTCATGATACTTTTGTGTATGAATTGCAGTTGATTGCTAAAAAGAGCATTTTTATATACAATTTGTATAAGATTTGTTATTAAGATATATATATATATATATATATATATATATATATATATATATATATTATATATATAGTATTATTAGTTATAAGTACAACTAATTTATTGTGATTTTTGAATGACAAAAATTTGGGAATGGAACCAGGCAGTGGATGATGCCACTGCTGTATTTTTTCCTCCTATGAAATTACCGACCGACTAGCCGCGTTAAAAATTTTTTTTGGCGCAATTTGAATTTACCGACGAATTTCGGTCGTAATGAAGAATTTTTAAAATAAAAAAAAGATGGAGTGATTACACGACCGATAGGCGTCGTCGGTATACGACCACCTATCGTCGGTAATCACTCCATTGTCCCTCCAAAAAATCTGGATCGATTTATCGCGTCCGTTGACGGTCTAATATCCTCGGAATTTCTGGTATTACCGACGAATGTATTTCCGACAACGATTACTGACCGATTATCGGTCGGTAACCGGTAATCGTGGTCGGCCGAAGCCAATTTTCTTGTTGTGCTTGATTTTGAATTGGGACAACCAGGCTTTCAGTGGAACATTGTCAAACTGTCTCCCATGGTCAAATAATATGTAAACAGGAATGCCATATCTAGTTAGTATATTCTTCCATAGAAATTTTCTGACATCCTTCTCTGAGATATTGGTCAGCCCTTCAGCTTCAATCCACTTGTTGAAATAATCAACAGCAACAATTACCCATTTTTTACCTCCCTGGGCCTTTGGAAATGGACCCAGGATGTCCACACCCCACTAAGCAAAGGGGATAGGGTTTAGAACTGGCTGCAGATCATTGGATGGTTGGTTGATCAAAGGTGAAAATCTTTAGCATTTATCACACTCAATGACCATCTTCCAGGAGTCAGCATCCATTGTTGGCCAGTAGTAACCAAAACGAAGAGCTTTATGAACCAGGGTTCTGGAACCTGCATGGTGGCCACAAATTCCTTCATGAATCTCCCTAAGGATATAGTGTCCTTCTTCAGGATAAACACACTTGAGTAGTGCTTGAGAGGTGTGAGACTTTCTGTACATTTGACCATCTATGATGGTGTATCTCTGAGCTGCAAATCTGACCTTCCTGGCCTATGCTTTGTCAGAAGGTAGTGTGCCATGTTGTTTATAGGCTAGGATGTCAGCCATCCACAAAGGGTGTGGACCAACCTGGAACACATACATAGCTTCACACTCTGTGCTCCTCTTGGGAAGCACCTCCATAAAGATGGACCTTGTCAAGTTTTGAAAAGTAGTTGTAGCTAGCCTTGCAAGTGCATCTGCCAGGATATTATCTTCTCTGGGATTCAAGCAAACCTCCAATGACTGAAGTTTAGAAGCTAACTCCTTCATCTTAGTGCAGTAGGCCTGTAGGATTGGCTCCCTGACCTCATACTCCCCCCTGTACTGGTTGGCAACAAGRTGGGAATCAGTCATAAGACAAACTATGGTGGCTCCAATTGACAGGCACAACTGCAGACCAGCAATGGCAGCTTCATACTCAGCTTCATCATTAGTTGCTTGAAATTGAAATTTTGAGGCATACTCAATGACATCATTTTCTGGTGAGAGCAGAACCACACCAGCACCAGAACCAGCATCTGTTGATGAAACATCTGTATAGACAACCCAGGGCACTGTTTTGGTGGTTTGTTCCTCATAGCAGGAATACTCAGCCAAGAAATCAGCCAGGGCTTGTTCCTTGATAGTTATCCTTGGTTGAAAAGTAATTCCAAACCCAGTCAACTCAAGTGCCTAATTTGTCAATCTGCCAGATTTTTCAAGCTTTTCAAGTGATTTCTCTAATGGCAGATCAGTCAGGACAACAATTAGATGTGCATCAAAGTATGGCCTTAACCTCCTGGCTTTTGTGATTACTACACAGGCAGCCTTCTCAATCATGGGATACCTGGTCTCTGCCCCAGTCAAGGCATGAATTACAAAGTACACAGCCTGTTGCACTTTGTCCTGTTTCCTTAGTAAGACAGCACTGATAGCTGACTAACTGACAACAATATATAGGAACAGTGTTTCAGTTTATACTGGCCTAGCAAGGGTAGGCAACTTCACCAGGTGCTCCTTCAATTGATTGAATGCTTCATGTTGTTCTAGGACCCAACTAAATTCTTTATTCCCCTTCAGCACTTTGAAGAATGGTTGAGATTTCTCTGATGACCTTGCAATGAATCTGGAAAGTGCAGCCATCCTTCCAGTTAGCCTCTGGATGTCCTTGATGCTTTAAGGCTCGGGCAAGTCTAGTGCAGCTTTAACTTTATCAAGATTAGAATCAATGCCTCTTTGACTGCCCATAAAACCTAGAAATTTACCAGACTTAACCCCAAAGACACATTTCTTAGGGTTAAGCTTAATTTGGTATTTTCTCAAATTAGCAAATGTCTCTGCCAAGTCTTTAGTGTGATCTTCAGGATGAACACTTTTTACAATAGCATCATCAACATACACTTCCAGGTTTCTGCCTCTTTGAGTCTCAAAGACTTGGTCCATCATTCRTTGATAGGTGGCACCAGCATTCTTGAGCCCAAATGGCATCATGATATAYTTGTAGACACCACAACTGGTGATSAAGGCTGTCTTCTCTTTSTCWSGTGYATACATGTGTAWTTGATGGTAGCCTGAGAAAGCATCCATGAAGGAYAGCCTAGCATGACCACTGGTTGAYTCAACCAGCTGGTCTATCCTAGGCAGAGGATAGCAATCTTTGGGACAAGCTTTGTTGAGATCAGTGAAGTCAACACACATTCTCCATGTTGCATTTGGTTTCCTTACCATCACCACATTGGCCAACCAATTAGGGTAGTGACATAGCTCAAGAAATCCTACATCAAGTAATTTATTTACTTCTGCCTCAATGGCCTAGTTCTTCTCGGAAGAGAAGTGCCTCTTCTTTTGTTTCATTGGCTTCTTTGTGGGATCAATGGCCAAATAATGTGATATGATCTCGGGGTCAATCCTAGGCATCTCATCTGCTGAATAAGCAAACACATCCTCATGCATCCTGAGCAGGGTGATCAGATTGCACCTCCCCTGAGCACCCAGGTCTGACCCAATTTGCACCATTTTATTTGTTCCTTCAATGAGGGGAACTAATTCTGTGCCTTCAATAGGATGAGGAATTGCTACTCAATCCAATTCAATCAGGGGCCCAGTAGAGAACTGACCTAATTCTTGAGGTTGAGCTTCAACTGTGCTTGGACTAGTTACCTTGATTACTCTTTTCTTCAAGGGCTAAGGATTGGCTTCTGCTTCAATGTCAACAACTTGTTTTTGAAGTCGAACTGAATCTTCCTTTCTTGAAATCTTAACCAGGGCCAATTGGCAAGACCTAGCTGCTATCTGTGAGCCCCTTAACACAGCCACCTGTCCACTGTCTGCTACATACTTGAAACACAAATGATAGGTAGATGCCACTCCTTCAAATGCACTCATGAATGTTCTTCCCATTATGATGTTGTATGGTGAATAGGCCTCTACCACCTGAAACCTGACCAGTACTGTCCTACCTAGCTCCTCATTTTCCAGGGTGACTGGTAGGTTAATCTCTCTTCTTGGGAGGATTGAACTTCCAGAAAAACCTGTAATGGGGCCTGATGTGGGCTCCATGTTCTTGTCATGTAACCCCATCTTTTGATAGACATGATAATATAGGACATTAACAGAACTCCCACCATCTATTAGGACTTTATGGACCAGGTGATTGCATGCTTGGATAGAACATATTAAAGGATCATTTTGGGGATGGACCAAACCTCTACAGTCTTGGGATCCAAAGCTAATTTAGGAATATCAAAACATTCTGACTGATAAGTATTAGAACAACCAGCAGTTCTAACCTTATTATTTAGATGATTCCTGGAAGTTGGTGGACTAAAGATGACCGAGATCTCATTGATGGGTCACCTGGGTTGGTACCTTTTAGCAGGCCTTGGACGATCCTCTTTCTGAGTCTGGTCCTTCTCCTCTTGATCTTTAGCAAACTTTTTATATTGGCTGAAGAATCCCTTCCTGATAAGATCTTCCAAGTTGTTCTTCAACTTCACGCAGTGTTCTATGAAATGACATGGACATTCATGGAAGTCACAGTATTTATTGGGATCTTCACCAGCCTTCGCCCTCTTTGGGGGTTTGGTCCATTTATCATCATTCTTATGTGCTGCAAATATCACTGCCCTGTTTGTGTTGAGTGAAATAAAGCTTTCAAAGATTGGTGGAAGAGGTGTTGTTGCCTTCTCCTTCTTCTCATCTCTTTTTTCCTTCCTCGTCTTCTGGGCAGTAGAGGGTTACTTATCATCCTTCTTGGCTACAGGAGCACTGTCTGGTGTTGTAGTCTTGTTGAACTCTTCTAGGATGATATAATCATCTTAAATGTGCATGGCCTGGGCCAAGGTTTCCACCTTAGATTTAGTAAGGTGGTCCTTGAACGGACCAGGTCTCAGACCATACTACAAGGCCATGATAACCACATCAGGCTTTAACTTAGAGACCGTTATGGCCTCCTTGTTGAACCTGGTAAGATAATCATGCAAACTTTCATCCTTGCCCAGTTTGACTGACATGAGCTCAATTGATGATTTTTGCCTCCTCCTACCACTTARAAAGTGGTTCCTGAACTGGTCAGCCAGGTCACCAAAACTGTGAATGCTACCAGGTGGAATATTACGAAACTAGGCCTGGGAAATTCCAGTGAGTGTAGTAGACAAGTACTTGCACCAGCTTGCGTCTGCGAATTCTCCCAGATACATGTGTCCCTCATAAAGGGTAACATGGTCATCCGGGTCCCCAATACCATCAAATTTGATGTGGCCTGGTATTTTAACTTATTGAGATCGGGCCCTCAATATTTCATCACTGAATGGTGATGAGAATGGATACCTAATTCCAGCAGCTGCATGCGTTGCCACTTAACCTGATGTGGCTTCGGTGGCGGGCTGGCTWTGTGAAGGACCTGGTCCTCCCATCCTGTGGAAGGTTGAGAGGCGATTTCCCAGTCTATCATGAACTGACTGTCCACGCCTAGTTGCATGTTCAGGCCTTGCGATCTCTGGTGTAAATCCAGCAGATCTTGGTTGGGGACCAGGTTTAGATGTCCCTGGTCTGGAGTGATGATGGTGTGCTGGACTTGCATATCTGACCTAAGGTCGCTCATCATTTTCTTCAGGTATATCCTCCATTGACGGGGTTGACCCATATCAAGGAGAAGATGGTGATTGGGGAGGTGAGTAACTCAGCCTCCTTCTAACACTTGGTCTGGGTGGTCTCTTAGATCAACCCATCTGGTTGTGGCGTGTCCGTGTGGAATGACTTGGAGTAGGTGGAGTTGGCCCATATGGGACATGCTCCTGAGTGGTACTCACTCCAGAGGTGCTACCAATATATCTAGAGGACGCCAAACCAGCTCGTCTGAGAACATTCTTTGCATGCTCCACCTGGTCTACGCTTGGTGGAGTCGAATGGTCTTATGTTCTCCTAGAGGGAGAAGGTGTCTGATGAGGATTTCCACCAGGTCCCAAAAAACCAGTATATTGATTTCTTGGGCTTGGTGGTGGTAGAATTTGTGATGGTGGTGGCATGGTGTTCCGGCTACTATGGTATCTCGCTGACCTAGCACGCTTGGTAGAACGGCTCTTAGCGGTTGAGGACACCTCATCCTACCTTCTAGGATCGGGCCTGCCACCAGGCATCATCTCGGGGTTGGATGCATCCATGGTTCAACCCACACAATATGTAATCCCCCGTAATTTTCGGATATTTATAATTATATTTTCTTATAAATATAAAATAATTATTGTGTCAAACGATTCGATTTATTTAAATTCTATTTAATTTTTATCATTTTCGCTTAAGATATATTTCATAATATGTTTTTACTTGTTTTATTTTATTTTATCCAAAACAATTGTGTAACAAAAAAAAAGAAGAAGAAAAGATATTCAAAATTTATCTAACTAAAACCTAATTTATTAAAAGGGTTTTTATCCTTCTTAACACACACTTCACGTCACTTTTCCCTTCACTCTGAGTTTTCAAAAAAAAAGAGAGAGGAATACGTGAGAGTAGAACCGAAGGAAGAAGGAAGGTGGTGCTGCTGTACGTTGCTGCCTCTCCCCCACCGTCGACGTCACTGCCCGTTACTGCCCCCGTCATTCGCGCTGCCACCGGTGCTGCGTGCTGCGTTGTTGCTGTTGCACTGTTGTGTTGTGTTGTTCTGTCGTGTTGTTGTTGCCGCTGCAGTGTGGTTGCTGCATTGTTGCGTTGGTCGTTGCTACTGCCGCCACCCGGGGTCGCCGCCGCCTGCTGCCGCCAGCACCCACCGCCGGTCCTCCCTCTTCCTCCMATCCTTCTCTTCTTATTTTTCTTCTTCTTTCCATGTTTTAAATTCATGTTTTAATTGGTTTTTGATGTTAAAGCTTATAATCAAATTACTTACACAATTATTTTGAATAGGTTGTTAGTATTATTAACTTGTTTTGATGATTTCATTTTGGATGAAAATTTTCAGATTTGTTTAATTATAAAATTAGGGCTTTAAATTGGGGATTTTCATGTTTTAAGGGTTAAGGGTTAAGGATTAATTAATACTAGTTTTATGTTATATAAAATAGTATGACATCAAAGGTTGGATTTTTATGACTTTAAGTGAAATTTCAGATTTAATTACTAATGAATTTGAGGTTTCAATGATCCTAAATTATGTTTTTGTATGTAAACCTTCTCTTTTACAAGTTTTAATAAATTTCAGATTTCTTTTAAATATTTTTGAAGTTATTAGTGTTGAGAATATTGAGTTTTCATTTCAAAGTCAATGACTTAATATATAGTACAACTAGTATAAGCATGTTTTGAATTGTTGAATGTTTTTGGATGAAAAAGAAAATTTTCAGATTTATTAAATGAATTAAAAGGGCTGAACTCCTTGTTTAAAAGATGTATTTTCATGATTTTTCAAGCTAGGACTATAGTATAATGTTTATATTATCAATGGAGGTTTTTGTGAGGCATAAAAACGCGATTTTAATAACTTTTGAGGCACATTAAAATTACTTAGTATTGCTGTAAATTAAATGTCAAGTGTGTTGATTCAAGTTTTGCTATATGATTAGGAGGAGACTMCGTAGAAGTCGATTTCTAAGTGTTAAAGTGGCTTGTCGCTCGGTTTATTCAAGGTACGTACTACTTGCGGAACCCTTGATGTTTTTGTATGCTTGAAGGTGTTTGAGAACTTAGAGGCATGAGTAAGAAACGTCACAAATGAATTAATGGTTGTGTGATGGTCTATCTTTGTGGAGATGGAGGAACATTGTGGAATTGAGTATTCATGAGTTGGATATGGAGGTTGTTAATTAGTCGTTTGTCTTTAATTAATTGTTTCGGTCTATTGAGGTAATTTATAATACAAGGATGATTTAAGTGGAGTCAAGTATCACTTGCTTCATGAGGTAAGTTTTGATATATGGATGAATTTAAGTGGAGTTAAGTGTATCTTGCTCCATGAGGCGATTTAATTACTCAGTCATGACTACATGATGTATGAATTGAGAAAAGGGATGTATTCAAGTCTTATTGACGAGGTTAGTTGGCTTGTCCAACAGGTTAATTAATTAAAGGAACGATTAGTGTTAAAAAGAGTTTCAATGTGAATTGTGGTCTTGTTTGTGAGTCATGTGAACTTGTCAATAATTAACAGTTAAATAATAAAATATGGATGAGRAATAAAACTCTGGATTGGTGCACGTCTGGAGTATTGACAATCAGGGGTTGGGGTTGCGATTTTATTCGCTTCCTTCCGAGGGTCGTTTGATCAATGCGTCCCTCTTCAGGTTTTTCTTACTATAAATTTCATTCTGGATATTTTAACATCTGATAGGGGTTAGTTGAGATCTCACTAACTTCGGTGACGGAGTCACGCCCGTTCACCATTTTGATGTCTTTCGATGGAGAGGCATAGGGTTGTGGCATCTTGTGTCTGATGACACTTGGTGTCTGGTTGATGTTCCTAAACTGTGAACATTGGTTGAGGACAACCTTGTCTGTTGCTCAAATCATAACAAATGTAATAAAATGTATTGAGTCATATATTGGAGTCGAGTGAATTATTTTGCAGGTATAATCTAGTTAGCAGGAGCTGTTGATATTTTAGGATTGTATTATATTAGAGCAGCTGTATGTAATAAGTAGTGATATATTGGTCTGAGTTTGGGATCAGTTGTATATGCATAATATTGTCAAGTGGTTATGAACACCACAATTGGGTTTTCTTTTGTTTCTAAACATGTGTCGTAACTCGGTATGTCCAGTTTTAGGGGAGATGTTGTCCGTTTGTTTTCTCGTCTTCGTATGTCGTATGTACTCAGCTTTGCTAATTGCGTGTTTTTGTGTTTTGTGTATAGTCCACATTTTCTTCTTTTCGTGGACCTGTGATGATCCTTATTTCACTTGGAAATTATGGGGAGCAGACTTTTTACAGGATTTGCAATCAGGTGACTAGCCTTGGATGGTTGGGATGAGTGAGAGCTGACCGTACTTAAATAATTTGTTCATGCATCGTGAACCTTACGGAACGATTTTATATTTCGAGTTTATTATGTTTGAAAAGGAATTATACTGTTATTTGTGAATAAGGGCCTTGCTGGTTCCAACTTGTCAAATGAATTTTTATATTTCAGATTTTAACACTTTGGTTTGAACTATTTTCTACCTTTGATTTCCGCTGCAAAATATTATTTTGCCTAAACGTTTTAACACGTGGCAGTGGTACACCAATAGTTCTCTGTATTTTCGGCTTAATATCTAATAACCTTTACTAAAGCAATCCCCACCTCTAAAATTTTCCCTCCAAAAATTCCCTCCCAAGTACACTATTAATTATTGCATAATAAAAAAAATATAAAATATATTTAATGAAGGTTAATAAATGTGTGTTGAGTAAAAGTTTATAAATTTATTATTTCATATATAACTATAAAAAAAACAGTTTTTTGTTGAAAATAAAACCTTATTTTTAAATAATGAAATTTTAGTTTAGTTTAGAAAATTTTGTATTTTATTTAAAATCGAGCATATGCTCGGGGATTATCTAGTTTCACAGATAAAGTGGAGGATTATTGGGGTGTTACACAATATGTGGCACTACGACCCTCCTTCTAGCGCCAAATTGTTGGTACAATAATTGGTACTACTGACGTGGCAGTGGCCAACGGGCCGGTGCTGGTGGCGTTGAACCTGGCGTGCAATCCAAGTACCTACAAAACTCAAAGTGAACTACCCTGGGGCAACCTAGGAACAGCCCCTTCGATGGGGGTATCAGAGTTTATACCAGGTAGTAAGTAATTTTTAGAGAGAGAAAGTAGGTAAAGAGCATTTATGTGTACTTACCGGGCATGGGTGGCCTAAGACCGCCTTATTTACTACTACATGCATGGTGGCATGAGTTTCCTTGATGACAAGTGTCACATAATTTTCCAGGGTAGGTGTCTCGCATATGCTTCACCCTTTGACTGGATGAAAGGCGTTTTAACTCCCTTTTGGGCCTTGGATTTCTTGCTTTATCAAGCCCACTGGTTATGTGTGTATGGGCCTTGGTATATATTAGGCCTGGTACCTGATATGTACCAACACCAAATATCTATATATCTATACTAATACAAGGAAATTTTGTATAATACCACCTTTTAGTTACCACTTTTTAAAAATTCCCACCTTTTGTTTTTTTTTTTAAATTCCCACCTTTTAGTTCCATTTTGTTAAATATTCCCACCTCTTAACGGAATAGTTAACGGAATGGTTAAGATGTGGGTCCCACTTTGTTTTTGTCATTGAAGTCAACCTCTTTGACCCGATAATCTGCTTTGCGCCTTTGCTTTGTTACTCTTTACTCTTTCACCTTCCTCGTCTTCCTCTTTACTGCCCTCATCTTCTTCCTCTGTAATTTTTTTTTCCTCTCCATTTTTACTGCTTCTTGCATCACGGGTGGGCCATTGTTGAMTTTGCTTCTTCGTCGAGTTGGAGGATACAACGTCGTTTTGGCTCTAATTGTCGCAATCATAGTCGTTTTGGCTCGAATAACAGGTACTTGTTTTGTATTTTAATTAATTAATCATGCTTTAATCATAGTTTAATCATAAATTATTGTAATCGCAATTTGCAATATAGTTTATTCATAATTTATGTTGGTTTTGATTAAAAATTAGGGTTTCGAATTGTTTAATTGGGATTTTTTAATTAAGCATGGATTATTGTCGATTAATGTTTGCCATTGTTTAATTGGGATTTTTTTTAATTGGTAATTGTCTGCCATTGTTTAATAATAGAGTTTAATGTCGAATTAATTTAGAATTGTCTGCCACAGTGTACTGCCATTAGATTAATGTCTTTTTGTTAATTTTTTTTTTGTTTTATTTACTGTAGAATGAATAGGAAATTGGAGTGGCAGAAGATGATGAGGGCAGAAGATGAAGACGAGGAAGGTGAAAGCAAAGCGATTATCGGGTCAAAGAGGTTGACTTCAATGACAAAAACAAAGTGGGACCCACATCTTAATCATTCCGTTAACTATTCCGTTAAGAGGTGGGAATATTTAACAAAATGGAACTAAAAGGTGGGAATTTTAAAAAAAAAAAACAAAAGGTGGGAATTTTTAAAAAGTGATAACTAAAAGGTGGTATTATACAAAAAATCCCTAAAACAATCCCCACTAACGTAATTTTTCCCTCCCAAACTTATTACTTTCATATTTATATTTTTTTTTACATTATATTTAGGTTTTTTTGTTCATAACTACCTTAGTTACACACTTTTTTGCAAAATACTACCTACATTAGAAAACCTTAGACATAACTACCTTAAATTTCCTTTTTTTTGTTGACCACTACTTTGTTTCATTTTCCGGCGTTGACTTTGGTTTTTCGGTCATCAAAGTGCACATGAGATGCACGTGGTCTTTTTTTTGCCAATTTTTTRGATTTTCATTCCCTCCACGCCTCACATTTCAATATACCGTTGAATCAAATTTAAGTAGAAATCAAATTTCAGTAGACTGAATAGGAAATAAAAGAGTAGAATAGAGGGAAAAGGGAAGGAAAATCGAAAAAAATGGCAAAAAATGACATCACGTGCACTTTGATGACCAGAAAACCAAAGTCAACGCCGAAAAATGAAACAAGGTAGTAGTCAACAACAAAATGGAGATTTAAGGTAGTTATGTCTAAGGTTTTCTAATATAGGTAGTATTTTGCAAAAAAGTGTGTAACTAAGGTAGTTATGGACAAAAAAAACCTTATATTTATTTCATTAGCAATTTCCTAAATACACTTATTTCATTATTGACATTTTCTAATCATCTTGCGTAAAGAAATTTTTAATTCCATATTTTTAAAACTAAATAAATTAAATTAATTTGATTTGTTTATCATTTTTCAAATTTTAATGAATAGTTTTGTTACTAAAGCGTTAAGACCCCGTTCTTTTAGGTTAAATAAACTAAACTAAATCGGACTGAATTGAAGTTMGTTGAAATCAATTGAAGTTAGTTAAATTGAAGTGGACTGAACTCAACCGAATTGAACTAAATTGAGCTTGAGTAAGTTGAACTGAGCTGAATTGAACTAAAGTTGGATGAAGTGAATTTAATTGAACTGAACTAAAGAAATTGACTGAATTGAAATACCATAAATTAAGCTCAAAAGAATAGAGTTTAACTCATATTMTATTTCTTTATTGCAATTTACTTAAATTGAAAATCCAAGCATTTGCTCGGGTATTATCTAGTATATTCCTAAACTTTAATGTGTATGTCTATCCGAGACCAATGTCCAGACTCCATATAATTTCCAGCACTTGATGGACTGATGGCAGATGCACGAACACCATAAAATTTCTTTATTGTCTTCCACTGTTCCCCACTGTTTCTGAAGAGCATATTATCAGTATGTTGAACTGTGTGATATTCATTGATCAATTGATGACAAAAACTATTGAATTATTTTTTTGTTGCTTCTGGTTCAGGTTTTTCAGTTATATAATGATTCTCGTGTTTTAGTGATTTCAGGATGAGCGTAGACGACTATGCTTATATGCTGCTGTGTTTCTTCCATTAAGAAGCATGATATGTAGAGATTTTAAGAAAAAGGTAGCCTTCAGATTCCTACCCGCTTTTGCCCTGCGAAATGAAATACCAAAGCACGTGCACACTTGTGTACCCCCCTAATTGTAGCGTTTACCTTAGGTAGTCCTTTTGTTTTTACCTTGATACCCTGGAGAACGGGCATTCGGGAACATTTGGAATTTATATGTCAAGATGTAACACACATATATCTAGTTGTTGTTGATTAGTTGTTGTTGATTTGGTGTCAAACACTGTCAAGTGCCTCAAGTTTGAAACTCACTTTTATCCCTCATGCCTTTGGGTTAACATCATAGTTTCTTGTTTTGCGGATTCCTGCTGTTGATTTCATTTTTCGAAATCCTCTCAAGCTCAAAGTTAAGGATGCAGAAACAGTTGGTTCACATCCTTTTGAATTATTCACCATATTGTTATGGTGATAATGCTTTGTTACCTTGCATTCTAGGCAACTTTAGTTCACATTTGGCCTTATGATTTGAAATTTGTGCCTTGTAGGTTATAACTTATAAGCATACACCGCACAACAGAAATATTCATCCCATTAATTTCTTATATCAGGTCTGAAGCAGACGTCCAACATGCTGAAGCTTGTTGTGGGAAGATTCGTACTGATGTCTCTGAGGCTTCAAAAGTACGGATATTAACAGGTTTTATTTCTTAATCTCAGCTAAAGGTTGTAGAATTGAATAACTTTGTAGGATGGAGTTGGGTTCTTGTCTATATCAATGACCAATATCACTCTGCGATCAATTTCTTTAATTTATATTCTTAAGGCCTGTTTACATTTACTAAAAAAGACTGAATTGAATGAAACTAAATTAAGATTAATATAACTGTTTTTTAGAGAAGGAAATTGAGAACTGAATTGAATTGAATTGAACTAAAATTAAACTGAGTAAACAGGTCCTTAGGCCAGTTGAGAAGAATAACTGACATGGAAGTATTCCAAACGTATTTGATGTGTAATATAAACATTCTCATTTTTTTATTTGTTGTCATAGGTTTGCTTCTTCGGGAAATCAAAGGATTTTGGCCACTCACATTGATTGTATTAACGTTACTTTATCATGGTGATGGTGTATGTGAATCATCAGCGGAGGACATTAAGTTGGAGAAGTGTGAAGAGATGTACAAGCAGGTGAAGGATGTGATTGTTGAATTAGGTATGCCTCTTATTAGGTCCTTGTTCTAGCTGCTCATATCAATCAATCAATCAAAACCTTAATCTTGTGGTCGGCTAACATGGTCCAAAGTGATCATTCCATGAAGTCGTCCATAGAAAATTTTCCTCCACCCCCTTTGATCCAGGGCCTCATACTCTTGCAAATCCAACCCACCTGTTTCATATCTCTTCTGACTCCTTCCAACCAAGTAAATTGTTGTCTTGCATGCTCCACCCACTCAGTAGTTGGTGGAGTTGAGCATTCAGGAGTTCTTCGTGAGAAAGAAGGTCATTGATGAGTGTGCCTACCAGCTCCAGCTAAGCTGGCAGCTTTATCTCTTGGACTTGGATGATGTCAGACTGGTGATGGAGGTTGCATGATACCCTGGCTACTATGACGCCTAGTAGGCCTAGTATGTCTAGTAGAATGACTTTTGACCGTGGAGGATACCTCCTCCGGCCTCTCTGGTTCAGGCCTATCTCCATGCTCCATATCTGGATTGGCCTCTTCCACGATTCAGCCCTTGAAATATTTGGCACTACGACCCTCCTTCTAGCACCAAATTGTTTGTATAATATTTGGTTATGTTGATGTGGAAAATGCTAATGGGCCGGTGCTGGTGGTGTTGATCCAAGTGCGCAACCCAGTTACTTACAAAATCCAACAAACATTATCCTGGGGAACCCAGGAACAACCCCTTCGATGGAGGTGTTAGTGTTTATATATACTATGTAATGACAATAATTGTAGAGAGAGAAAAATAGGTGGAAGTGTTTTATGATAACTTATCAAGCCTGGATGGCATTTAGGTGCCTTATATACCACCATGGGTGATACGTGGCAATCACCTCTTCATTGGACATATGTTGTGTGTTGACTACCAGTAGGTGTTATGCTCATGAAACCCTTTTAACCAAGTGGTGGTAGGTTTGACATTACTTTTAGCCATTGAACACTTAAACACTTGAGCCTCATTGCCTTTAAGATATGAGCCTTGAAGATATTTGGCCAAGTGGACTAATATATACCCAACATTAAAATTTTCGAAGTCACAAGGACAAATCTAAAGATTTTAGTTATTTTTAAGCAAAATTACACTAAGTATCACAAACTTTGGATATGTTACACACTTCCACTCAATAACACTAACTTGGCAAATTTATATAAGTAACAATGAGTTGATCACTAAAGACAATCAGGTGGTCAGAGTGAATGCCAGCCGTTTGATTGGGTGTAAAACGATCAATATTAAATAATTTTCATGGAAAATAGTTTTTCAATGAAAAACAGTTTTCATGGAAACATTTTTTTATTGTTTGATTGCATGTTAAAAAAGTGATGGAAAATAGGAAAAATGAAGGAGATCCAACGGGTAGTGAGGGATGAGTGTATAAGAGATGAAAGGAATATGGTTTTCCTTTTATTTTTAAACAAAAATGATTTTCCATCATTATAAGAGAAATTGGTTTTACACTTCTTTAGATACCAAATAATATAAATTTGTTAAAGAGAGAAAAATATTCTTTTATGAAAAATGTTTTACACTCCATCAACCGAAGTCTAAATGTAACAACAACCGAAGTTTATTTGTTTCCACTCATACATTGTCTTTAGTTGTCAAGTTGGGATTAGTTTAATAAGTTTGTCAATTTGTTGTTATTGAGTACAACACCCCTCAAAATTCGAAATTCTAAATCCATATCTTCATATCTTATCCTTCTAAACATATGTCTCATTTGAGGCACCACATTTCTTTAATTTCCACTTTCTAAACATGAGATTTCTTTAATTTCCAAAATTTACATACAAATCCATTTCTAATGCCATCATTTACTACCATCAACCAAACGAGCCGTAAATTCACGTTGCATAATTATGTATGTGCACATTCATACGTCACGTCACTAACCCGAAGAGAATAATTATGAATTCATACGTCATGTCACTGTCCCGAAGAGAATATACTCCCTCCGTAAAGAAAAACTTTCAACAGTTTTCATTTTTTGGTGTAACAAAAAACATTTAACAATTGTATAACTTTTCTTAATTTGTAACTTTTAAATAATAAATGTTCCTACCTACCCTTACTTATCCATCTAATCTAAAATTAGCTCCAACAACTTTTTTGCCTCATTCTCCAGATTTCTTTCCCTCCCTTATTTAAAGGGGATCACAACACTAATTCGTAAACTAACAAGTCATTAGCTTATTTTGAAATCTCAAGGGACTTAATGAAAATGTTGAAAGTTTTTCGTTTCGGAAGGAGTAATAAACTTATAAATTGTCTTGTAGACTGATATATTTCTTTACAACTAAATTCACATTGCATAGTTCTTAGATACGTCACTGTCCCGAAGAGAATACAATAAAGTGATATAATATGAGAATTTTATTTATGGCACAATATTAGAACCATGGAGAGCCTCAAGAACGTTGGCCAGGACAAACCATAGTCCATTACTTACATCACTTGACAAGAAACAAAGTCACACTCACACATGACAGAAATTAAAAGGGACAGTAAACAAAGGTGCATTGTACTGTACACCAAAGACAACCAACAGTCCAACACTAAGTAGTAAAATAGATCAGAGCGCCATCAATGCTTAAGTTGGTGGCGCTTTGGTGACCACTGACCACGACACGACACGATTACATGCAATGAAATCCGTTAGCAGAGTTAGAGACACACTGGCGGCCAGTGTTTGCGCAGCATTCTCTAACACCAGGAGTGCATGGGTGTCCATGGTGTTCCTCGCACACAGGGTTCTCTTGTTGTGCTTGCACAGCCAGGATTTGCAACATCACTACATACATAAGAAACATTGATGGAATTAGATGCATGACATATATATATATAACCCTTTAATTAAGTTATATAAGTAGTAATGTTTCAAAAGTAATTTATCAGGATGTTTCTTTGGTGGTCGTAATTATAAAAGACCACCAAAGTCATTCAAAGTCAAATTATTTTAGCCTTTTCCTTGAAATATTTGGACATGACCACAAATGTTTATGGTTATAACCAAACATTGTTATAAATGTATTTTTCATTATTTTTGTCATCTTATTTCGAATTTGTCATCAGTTTTTTCTCCCRTTAACTTTGAAAATCAATCTACAAAATTGAACATCTTTTATAGAAAAACAAGGATCAATCAAAAAACTAATTTTGGGTATTTTAGACTTTTAGCACAAACAATTTAGAATTTTTAAGAAATAATTTAAAATTACACGAACAATTCATACACAAATTTTTACAAACACTATAGAAAAGTCCTATGTAGCCGGCCCCGTATTAGATTTAATGAGATACTGGTGTTCATGTACACTTAGAATCCGTTTACTTTAATTAAAAACGACTGAAATGAACGGAACTGAAATGAATTGTTTATGAGAGAATGAAATTAGGTTAGGAACAGAACTGAACTGATGAATTGAAATAAACTGATATGAAAATAAAGCACATATAAAGCACTGATCACAAGCTTAAGCTAATGGTTGAAACCCAAAAATATAATATATTATCTATAATAAGCTGAAGTTGACTGGCCCTTATAAAGCACCGATCACATAATGTATTACATATATCATCAACTGACAACTTTAAAATTATCAAGATAGGTTCATAAGATGAAAGAAATTTTGGTATTAACATTGTCATATAGATTACCATCAAAAGATAAGTAGTCCTTTATAGACTCCTTTTGTTTCGAAGTTATCATTTTTATTATGTTTTCACGCTCACACTTTGATGATGACTCGAGTTTTTTTTTTGAAAAAGAAATAAAAAGAGAAAAAACATATTGTCCAAAAAGAAAATTGTATGAATAATTTAAAACTTATATTTAGGAATGAAAAATGTTGCAAATATAGACAAAAATACACATAAATATATAATAATAACAAAGGAAGTACAGAGTATTACTATTGATTGAAATAATCAATAACTAATTCCACTTGTACACAAATTTGTACCGTCAAGGTAATTTTTTTATTCTAAAATTTAAAATTCTATAAACATGTAATAATATTTTTTATGTTACTTTTAAATTTCTTTCAAATAAAAAAAGTGAATTACTCATTATATTTCCCTCAAATCTAGAATTTGTATGAAGTWCAAAGTTTTTGAGTTTATTAGGTTATAACCTTAAAATTTTATGGATATGACCAAAAAATAAACAAAGAATTTTTAAAAAATTGACTTTCATTGACTTCGGTGGTCTTTTAAAATAAAGACCATTAAAGAATTTTCCAATTTATCAATTGGAAGAAGAGTGTGAACAAGAACGGTACACTTGAATTAATGTTAATAAGAGTGACAATACTTTCTCAAGTGGTGGTAGCTTAAATTATATTGCAAGTGGGTTGTTTGACTTCAAAGGTTACTTGTTGAAATAGACTAAACAAATTAATAAACATAATAGATAAAGAAGCAAACCTGTTGCAAAGACGAAAAAGAAAGCTAGTATGATTCTCTTGTAAGCCATAATTTTGTTAGGATTATTGAGTGTTATCTTCMAAGTGTTTAAGTTTGCAATGAAATGATACTATGTTGTATTGTTGGTGAATTTACACWTGAATGTTAGCTCTATTTATACTAACATTTCGAGGACAAATTGGACAATACTGTAAACAACGTAAGAGCACTAATAGATAGTGTTCTATTGTTCTAATTATTAAATCACCCACTAAACAAAGTTGCGGTTAATCAATAATTCAATTCATTCATTATTCAATATTTTTATGTAATTTCAGATCATATTATGTGGCTAATTAATGTTTCAATCAAGTTATTCATGACTATACGTATGCACAATCTCGGGTGACAATGAATCCATTTCAAATTAACAGTTTCCCCAACTTACTTATATGTATGCATGATATTTTTTTCTAGGACGATGAATTAAAATATTCGTGATTCGATTCCATTATTTGTTTAGTACCTTTAATTTTGTGTTACTAAAAAAATTGATTCGATCAATACAGTAGTACAAGTCATTAGGTTTGTATAGCTAGGCAATTTGGCATTATATTGATCCATTGTTCGTTAATTTGTGATGTAAATCAAAGTTTTTGTTGCGTTTATAACATGATAAGAGACTCGATCATTCTAAGAGCAAGTTTAGCCCTATGTCAAGTTTTGGGAGTGATATTTTTTTTTGTGGTCTCCACTGAAAATGATATTATTAAATTCTTGTTAAAACTCACTAAGACTTGATCAAATTTATAAATATAGCCCTAAGACTCAAATATAACACATATTTTTTATTTTAACTTTTTAAATTTTCTATCAATAATAACATTAATGAAGATTAACAAATAAATTTAAGTGGATCCCAATTTCAAGACTTAAGTTGAGTATTGAAATTTCAATACTAAACTTAAGACTTTGTTGAGATTTTTAAAGAAAAATGAGGAAAGTCTTAACCACAAGTCTTAAGACACATCTTGAATTCATGATGATGTCACCCTAAATCTTAAGACTTTGGGATAAACTTGTTCTAATTAGTGCTGAGTAATTCTAATATCGATTTCTTAATTTTTAAATGTTTAATCTTTCTTTCATAATACTTGTCATGAGTCACCACATCTATTCTTAGCTAATGATGACATGTTGTTGCATTATCATCCTTGCAAATGAGGCATTCGGGGAAAATGATTTTGGCACTTTATTTTATTACTATTTATATGAGTTGACATGGAGTGTCTAAATGAAAAAATGGAGTGCCAAAATTAGTTCTCGCCATACTCTACCTATAATGTTCATGACATTTGGTCAAATAAATGTAGTATTAAGGGTCAATGATTCTCATTATGTCTAATCTTCTACAATAAACAGTTAGTCTTTTAACTTCTGATTCATAATGCGAGTCACTTAGAGGAAAGGGTTTTGGAGCGGTGGCTTCAACCACACCTTTGATCCTTGAGGTCAGAGGTTCGAATCCTCATATATATCCCAACCTCCTTGTAAATGTAACCTCGCCATTGTGGCTCATTCGCATAAAAAAAAATGCGAGTCACTTAGCTATTCTTTCAACAATTGGAATATATTGATTACTTTCGCACACTAATTTTTACCATCATATTTCTTACAAATCTATATGTATTACATATTATTAAAGAAAAGATTAAAGAGGTACACTTGTCAAGCAAAACTAATTCCTGGTTAAATTTTTTCCCTCCTAAACTTTTTTTCCCTTTTTTTAAAGTGATTTTCGTAAAATTACTAATATAACACTGATCTATATCTAAATTCTAGAATATTTTTAAATTCTAATAAATGAATTTATGTATCAATCGTTAACAAATAATATATATTTACTAAATTCTACTCCCTTAGTTCCCTTTTGTTTGTCCTGTTTTCTCAAAATGAAATTCTTAAATGTTGATCTTGTTTGAAATCTTTTCTATTTTAAGTCCAACTTTATCTACCTTTTCCATATGGTAAATTGAACCATTTTGTATTACTTTTCTTCCATCATATTTTACCACTATTGAGATTACTCTTCAAAATTCACTTTCTAACACATTTTTTATCTTTACCTTATTCTACTAAATAAAAAAAAGTCAATAACTCTCTTTTCATGTAAGAATCTTATTAAATTAATACATTCTATTAATTAAAGATTCATTTTTTTTAATTCTCCCCCGATTCCAAACAAGACAAACAAAAGGGAACGGAAGGAGTATGTAGAAGATTCTACATATCAATATATAATTATTTATAAAATTGTAATATCAGTCAATACAATCAAACACATTAAATAAATCTTATTTATTTGAAGCAAAATTTTGACAAAGACGTGTTAGAATATCACATATAATTCAATGTTGTTGTTTTTTTCACTTTCTATATTTAATGGTTAAGCAAAAATGAGGGAAAATAACTCACTCAAATGTGTCAAGTGGCAGTTCTGGTTTTGTTTAGTATATAAATTATTGATTGATATATAGTTACTGATTGATTGATGGAAATTTTATCATTAACTATCTTTTCTATCCTATGTTTTTGTGAGAAATTATCTTTTTTATCCTTAATTGTCTAAAATATATTTTGAGATACCCTGGTTCATTAACTATCATCTTTTGGCCGGATTCTAGTAAGCCTCACGTGATCATTAAAAAACTCATTTTCTTTTGTCATTGTGGAGAAATTTGGGTTGTGARTTGTAWTATCAAGTCATTCGTTAGTATACGGAGCATTTCGACGAAGAAGACACATACCCGGTCATTGTTATAGTGACCCGACCGGGTCTGGGACATTAAGATCGAACAGTAGCCGTCTAGTAAACCCTAGCGGTTTTATTGCCCGTCCAATAAACTTGGGTGGTTTTATGGCTTGGTTTTTATTTTGCTTTGTTCTTTTTTGAAGCTTGCATGCACACCCGGGAGGGTGGCTAGCACCCCCGGGCAGGTCCGTGTGTTTTGCATGCTCGGTTCGTTTTATTTATTGCTCACCCAGTCGAGCGACTATCATACCCGATTACGTCCCTTCTTTTAAGGGCTTTATTTCTACATATCTTTTGTACTCCGTATAAATAGTAGCCTAAGGTTAGTCCTTGGTAATCAATTGTTATTCAAACCACTTTTGTGAGGCAAACACTAGAGAGAGTTTTGAGCGTTGTTCTTGGGAGAATTATCAGTTTCTCACTATTGTATTCCCTTTATCTCCATAGTAAATACATTCATACCAGCCAGGAAGACGTAGCTATCATATTGATAGTGAAGATCGTTAAGTCTTTGTGTGTTCTTTGTGTTGTCCATTTGTTTATTATTATAGTTTGCTTGTTTTCAGCACTTCCGTTACAACAGTCATTAACCATATTTTCTACAATAACTTGTATTTAGTGAGAAACCATATTAACAGTTAATGTCGTTGTCAGACCAAAAGATGATGGTCAACAAACAAAAGTAGCACAAAATAAGTTTTAAACAATGAAGGTCAGAAGAGATGGTTTCTCACGAAACGAAAGCTGAAAAAGATTATTTAAGACCAAAATGTGCTATTTAATTAAATATATATAAGTACATTAAAGGTGAAAATAACTTTAAATTTTAGTTTAAAAAATTCGTGGATTACACAAACACAAAACCACGAAGGTAGTGTTTAATTTAATTTAACAAGAAGGGAACGAAAGAAATATTGATACGGATCATACATCCATGATTGTTAAGGATTAGAGACGATAATACAAATGATTAAATAAAGTAAAAGTGTAAAAGTCAATCAATTTGCTTTTGTATTGCTGACCATTATCCAATCCATTATGTAGGAGTGTAGGACGATAAAATAAGACCACAAAAGGTCAAATAGCAGCCTTAACCTTAAGCAATTAGTAAAAGTTAGTGTCTTCTGTCTAATAGATTACCACTACTATAAAATGCTAGTAGTATATTAGCATATCTTCATCATTTTGGGATGTTGCCATAATGACAGCAGACTACTGCTGAAATGCCTAATATTTCTTCTAATAGTGGTTTTTGCCTTTCAATCATTCATTGCCTAATATTTCTTCTAATAGTGGTTCGCAAGGTGTAATGCACCCATCTTACCTTTGTAAATTTTAATCAGACCTGTCACGTACAATCTACGAATCGTCCTACAAGTAGGCCTGTCAATTCGGATCAACAGTTCAGTTATGGTTGAACCCAAACAGTTCAGTTCAATACAGTTCAGTTCAGTTCAGTTTAATGACAAATCAGTTCAGTTCAGTTCAGTTGATAACAGGTTCAGTTCAATTCAGTTTGACCAAGTTCAGTTCAGTTCAGTTCAGTTTGGACGATTGAAACAGTTCAGTTTAGTACAGTTCAGTTCAATTCAGTTAAAACGAAGTTCAGTTCAGTTCAGTTCATTTTGGTTGG
Organism: Bassia scoparia; assembly: GCA_008642245.1. Lineage (NCBI taxonomy): Eukaryota > Viridiplantae > Streptophyta > Magnoliopsida > Caryophyllales > Amaranthaceae > Bassia > Bassia scoparia. The sequence goes on from SNQN01001500.1 coordinate 90,047, forward strand.
TATCGGTTTAGTTCAGTTCAGTTCAGTTTTGGTTGGTATCGGTTCATTTCAGTTCAGTTAAGATGTTATTCAATTCAATCCAGTTCAATTTGGGTTCATTTCGGTTCAGATCAATCGCTTAAACTAATATTTATCCAGTTTGGTTTCGGTTGTGATCGGTTTCGGTTCAGTTCAATTTAGTAAGTTGAGATTCTCAATTCAGTTTTGGATGATATTATTTAGTACAATTCTATAAACCATAATTCAGTTCAACTCAATTCAATTCGAATTTGGTTGATTTCAATTGAGTTCAATTCAATTTGGTTTGTTTTATGTTGGTTCGGTTGAATTCAGTTGAGTTGGAATTGAGATTGGTTCGGGTTGGTTGGTAGTGTTTCAAGTTAGCTCATTATTAAACCAAGATCCAGATCAATTTGATATCGATTTCGGTTCAATTCAATTCAGTTAGTTGAGATTTAGTTCAATTCAGTTTTGGATGATATTTAGTTTAATATAATTCTATAAACCATAATTCAGTTCAATTTAATTCAATTCGAATTTGGTTGATATCAATTGAGTTCAACTCCGTTTGGTTTGTTTTATGTTGTTCGGTTCAATTCAGTTAAGTTGGAATTGGGATTGATTCGAGTTTGGTTATAGCGTTTCAAGATAGCTCACTTATTGAACCAAGATCCAGATCAATTGATTTATAGCTATTTAGTACAATATTGTTCCAATTGATAGGTGCAAGTTGCAACTTGCAACAGCAATACTTATGAAGTTATAAACTTATAATGATCTGATTTGCTTTGTAAAATTATCTTTATGTTAAAAAAGTGTCCTTTTTAAATCTCTATAAACTTGTTCATAGTATGAACAAATTTCAATAATTGATTCATCAAAGTGTTATAGAATCACAATGGAAATATGTATTACGTAATATACGAGTAACTCATATTTACTTTATCATCTTTTATGTGTCATTAGTTTATTACCCTTAACTAACATTATCCTCATATCAAATTCAATTACTTATTTTCATTACATTACATCTATCTCATAATCTCCTTCAAAAAAATCAAAAATAATGTCTATCTCAAAATCTCAACAATTACTTATATCTTTAATAATTAATAAGTGTAAAATTATCTAATTAATAAAGTGTAAATTCTCTAATTATTTATTTGGTTTATTTTAGTTTTATTTCAATTAATTTAGTTTCATTTTGTTTTAGTTCAGTTAACCCAGTTCAGTTTTAGTCTATTTCAGTTCTAGTTATTACTTTATTAAGGTCGGTTAATTTTAGTTTCAGTTAAGTTCAGTTTCAGTTGATTACGGTTCAGTTAAGTTCAGTTTCAGTTAATCTCAGTTCAGTTAAGTTCAGTTTCAAGTTTAATTTCAGTTCAGTTAATTTCAGTTTCAGTTTAAGTTTCAGTTCCAGTTATTTCAGTTCAGTAATTTCAGTTTCAGTTTGTATTTTAACAGTTAATTTCAGTTTTCAAACAGTTAATTCAGTTTCAGTTTGTTCAGTTCAGTTACAGTTCAGTCAGTTTCAGTTTATATTATCAGTTAAATTCATTTCAGTTGACTCAGTTCAGTTTAAGTTCAGTTACAGTTCATTTCAGTTCAGGATTAATTCAGTTATATATGCAGTTTATTCAGTTAAATAATCAGCTTGATAACCAAATTGACAGCTCTACCTACAAGGACTATTCAACGGCATTTTATGCAATTTCAATGAAATTTTTAGTTGACATTATATATGTAAATTTACAAAAATGGCCCTTGGATACCCCTTACAAACCTATTAGTAATTTCCTGGGATGATCGTTACAATACAACCTTGGTACAACTGTACAAGGTATTTAAAAGGTTTTGTTCTCGTCAACTGATTTTTGCTTAACTGGAGTTATTTTTATTTAATTTAACTTATTTTTACCGAAACCTAAACATATTTCTTAAGGTCAGTTAAGGATTGAACTTATTTTACTTAACTAAACTTGTTACTACATAACTCAACTTATTTTTATTGAACTGGACTTATTTTTACTTAAAGCCTGAAAACTTATTGCTCGTAAAATAAGCTGACAAAACAAGGCCTTAGCTTCTTGCTATGTTGACATATTTAGGTTCTATTTGTTTAGGGACGCATTATTTCAGGCACTGTTAGTAAGGTGTAGAATATTTTCAATGAAAAGCATTTCCTCCTTTTTTTATGAATAATTTTACATTATTTGGTTTACAAAGAAGTGTTTTCCATGAAAATCATTTACATTATTAAAAATGTCTTACACTCAATCAAATTGAGCCTCATTCTACTCAATATGGTGCCAAGTGCATATAGCTAGCAGGAGGTTATCTAGCTACTTAAACTTTAAGCATAAACTACCTGAGTGATGAAATATGTACCAATACAAAAGGCACATACAAAAATCATGAGGAGGGGCTTTGATACATGCACTGATGCACTCCCAAAGGTTTTAATAGCTCTCCTTGTATAGTTCATATTCATAAATTAGATTAGTGTTCATGCGTTGCACAAATCAATCCCTCCATTTCTCTCTCCTCTAATTTCTTCCTTTTTTTCAATTGTTATCCAAATGAAGAAAATTTCATCCATGCATTTTCCTTCCGATCCCTCCCTTTCCTTTTATTTCCTTCAATCCAAACATAAGGTTTAGGTGGATCATGGATATCGAAGCTTCATGAGATGGTTCGACCTTTTCCAATAGTTTCGGATGGATGTAGCTAATGTAAATAATATTTCTTTGCAATGTTCCTATAAACTCAAATTCCTTGACTTAGCTGCGCTTTGGAGTATTTATTAGCTAGAGGATTCAACTTTAATTCTAACCTTGTATAATAAGGACACAAGCTATAGATGTAGTGACGTACGGTTCTGTCAAATTATGAAACTAATCCAACTATGATTGACGCAAAGCAAGGATTTATAAATGGTTTTATCTTCATGTTATATAACATCCAAATTTGATCGATAACTTTTGTGCGGATCTTTTTGCCCCTAAGGATACTATTAAAAAATTTACAAAGACTAATATAGACCGGGTTCACAATAAGTTATTGTGAACCCAATCTACGTCACGTGATATTATGTAAAGTTATAMTACACGYTTTRACGYTTTCCATAAAAAGCGGCTTTTCAGATTCTTTTCTTCAAAAAGTTGCAGTTGCTTTTCTTCGTCCATTTTCAACTGCTGCAGAGCAACATTTTCTCTCTCTTCATTCTCTTCATCGTCATCTTCTATAATCTTTCTCTTTTGCATTTTCAACTTCTTCTTCTGCATTTTCATTTCTTAGAAAATGACTAGAATTACGATAAAGAATGGAAACTCTAAAAAAACTTCTGAAATTGGCGAGGATCAGTGTGAAAAAACGGTGAAAACTAGTGATATAGTACTTGCYAAATTCGACAAAACTGATTTTAAAAAACYAAGAGGTTTGAGAAGTTCTATCGGTCGTCCTCCTTCAACTCAGAAGACTATTAAAGGTTTAGATCTMTTTTTATGTTTTTTTAAACGTTATTATAGTTTATATCTTTGAATTTTTTGTTTATTTTTTAATATGAAACGTTAGATCTGTTTTAATGTGAAATTGTGTATGTTATTTAGATCTATGGTATATTATGTATTTTGTTAATTATATTATGTAATTGTTGTTGTTATTTTGTTTCGGTGTAAAAACTGTTGTCGCTACGTTGATAAGTTACATGGTGGTTAAGATAATGTTATAATGTATTTTTAAATGTTATTATGTAGTTTTATGTGATATTATATGTTTTACGTTATTTTTTTGTTTTGTAATAATACGGTTTTTTAAATAATATAATTTATTTTTGCACGCTTTTTGTATGTCACAAATCTCTATTTTTCGGTTTTCGTAATATTAGGTCTTTTTATGTAGCTTTTCTTAATATTATATTGTTGTGTTTGATATTATGTATTTTCAGACAATATTATGTATCTGAAACATG